>JAJONR010000636.1:0-122385 GCA_029582245.1 Solanum etuberosum | reverse complement strand
TATTATTTTGTGTCGCTCAATTCGGTTTACAATTTTTCCTTGAGTTAGTCTTCAGTAAAGCAAGCAGAAAATGATTTCAAAAATGCTACCATCTCTTCAACTACAGAAAAAAAAAAAATTGTCAGCACATCAAACGTGACATGATTCAAGAAATAGTTATATGCATAGTAACTTGTCAACAATTGAAAATTTTTGTGAATTTATATGAATACAAGATTCAGTGATTGTTGGAGCGTGCAAACAATATAACAAATATGAAGTTTGAAGTTCTGAACAACTGGAGATGTTTTCAAGATTATCAAGGTGGGCTGACTAGAAAACAAAAACAGTCAGCCCAAGCTGATATGGTTCAACATTGCAATAACATGAGCAATCATCTTCAAATCCAAGACCACAAATCGACCACCAATTTAAAACTCACAATATTTTTTTGGAAAACGGGAGGCTTTGTTGCGAAAATAAACATTGTATTACATGTTCAATTTGGATAACCGAGTTACAATAAAAGTCTATCACTATTTTTTTCTTTTTATGCTTGCACAAATAGTTATTTTTATCTGCTCCTAAGATAAATACTACATAATCTGAGATCGTTATTTTTCATTTTCTCCTAGGATAAGCACTTTCTAGTCAAAGACCGTTATTTTTTATTTTCTCCAAGGATAAACACTTCCTAGTCAGAGACTGTTATCTTATTTTCTCCTAGGATAAATACTTCCTAGTCTGAGACCGTTATTTTTTATTTTCTCCTAGGATAAACACTTCCTAGTCTGAGACAATTACTTTTTATTTTCTCCTAGGATAAACTCTTCCTAGTCTGAGACAATTACTTTTATTTTCTCCTACGATAAACTTCATAGTCTGAGACAGTTATTTTTATTTTCTCCTAGGATAAACATTTCATAGTCTGAGACTATTATTTTTTATTTTCTCCTAGGATAAACACTACCTAGTCTGAAACCGTTATTTTTTATTTTCTCCTAGGATAAACACTTACTAGTCTGAGACAGTTATTTTTTATTTTCTCCTAGGATAAACATTTCCTAGTCTGAGACAATATTTTTATTTTCTCCTAGGATAAACACTTCCTATTCTCAGACCGTTATATTTTTATTTTCTCCTAGGATAAACACTTTCTAGTTTGAGACTGTTCTTTTTTATTTTTCTCCTAGGATAAACACTTTCTAGTCTGAGACAGTTCTTTATTAATTTATCTTAGGATAAACACTTCCTAGTCTGAGACAATTATTTTTATTTTCTCCTAGGATAAACACTTCCCAGTCTGAGACTGTTATTTTTTATTTTTCTCCTAGGATAAACACTTCCTAGTCTAAGACAGTTCTTTTCTAATTTCTCCTAGGATAAACACTTACTAGTCTGAGACAGTTCTTTTTTAATTTTTCCTAGGATAAACACTTCCTAGTCTGAGACAGTTATTTTTATTTTCTCCTAGGATAAAAATTTCCTAGTTTGAGACAGTATTTTTATTTTCTCCTAGGATAAACACTTCCTAGTCTGAGATGTTTATTTTTTATTTTCTCCTAGGATAAACACTTCCTAGTCTGAAACTGTTATTTTTTATTTTCTCCTAGGATAAACATTTCCTAGTCTGAGATATTTATTTTTTATTTTCTCCTAGGATAAGCACTTCCTTGTCTGAGATGTTTATTTTTCATTTTCTCTTAGGATAAGCATTTCCTAGTCTGAGTTTATTTATTTATTTTTAAATTTACATTTGCTAATAACTCACAAAAAATTTCCAGTGAAAATTGGGGCAAATTTTTTATTTATTTCTTTTAATTGTGATGGGTTTCAGGTTTCTTCAAGCGAAATATGAATTTGAAATTCAAGAACAAAGTTTCAACTCTTTTCAGAATAATCAATCCCCGTGATTGAAAAAATCAACTTCTTCGATGCATGTAGCAACCTGACCTCCTGACACCTGCTTCTATTCAGCTACTGATCAGCAAAACAAGCAGGCATTCAAGAACATTTTCAAATTGTCATTTTGAAGAATGCCAAAAGCTCACTCTAAGTGGAAAGTTAAGCCTCGAATTCAATTCAAGATCAAGATACCCACCCAAAAAATTCAAAGTGATATCTGAAAGTCAAGACTCAAGGGTAGACTCAAGAGAAGCCACATAGATAGAAGTTTGTACTTTTATCTTCCTTTTGATTATTAGCTTTCATTTTTTATGTAAGGATATGAGCCGCGACCTGGAGCCTCGATGAAACCTCACTTAACTTCCAACTCATAACTTCATCTCCTTGAACTACATGTGACCTGGTTGCCTTATAACCCGAGATATGTAGGTTGTCCAAAACAAGGACTCAGTCACATTTTTTTCTTTCAAATAAGAGTCCGGTCAAAACTTGTCACATTATCTACTTCTTTGTCTTCAAACTCTTCGTGCTTGCAGTCAAAGAGGGGAAAACATTAGACACATAATTTTTGACCGAACTTAAGATCTTACACCCTTTTTAGTACATAAATATTATTTTTATATATAAATTAGATATTTTTCTTTTATCATAACTATTTGAAAACTACAAAAAATACAGTTGCATTATTAGTGTAAGTTTTGTTATAAAGAAAATAAAATTTGCAAAAATATATATTTTCTTTTAATTTAGATTAAATAAACAAACTAGTATTTCTTAATTATATTTTTTAACTAGCCATTTAGTATTTTTTATATTTTATTAGTTCAAAATATTTAATATTTTTGTTATTATAATTTTGTATATATTTAATTTGTAAAAAAATACCCATTATCCTCACCTCACTATACCTACACTACCCCATTGCTCCCACTCACACCCTATATCTCTACCCACACTCCCCTACACCCCTATACTACCCCACTCCCCATACACACGTACAACAAAAATACATTCTCTCACCCTACCCATAAGATACAAACACACACAAATACATAACATACAGAAAAACATTCCTTTCTCCGAAAAAACACACGCACGCTAGACAAAGATAGAAAAAGAGAAATCAAGAAAAATGAACAGCATCCAAAAGGAACAAAAATACGACCAAAAATACGCAGCAAACAAAAAGAAAAACTTTCACATTCCTTTTATTTTATTTCTAAAATCCACAAATACATTCACATCTTTTCTTCCTGTTTCATTACTTTCATATAAATACAAACACATATACCACTACATAAAATCTACAAAAAGATTCGTCGGTGTTTTAATCGAGCTTCGATCAAGATTTTGCAGTACCTATTCTCTTTATTTAAGGTTAAAATTTAATCTGATTTCTTTAATTTATTCTTGGAATCTGATGTAACTATGCGATATGTTTTCTTATAGTTTTGTTTGATTCATAATTTGATTGAAATGAATATTTGGTTAAGTATTATATCTTATTTAATGAGTGGAGATAACTTTAATTGGTGATTAGTTTCATTTGTTTATTTTTATTCCCTAGTTACTATCTTGATTTATATGTCAATAATAATAAAGTAGGGATTTTTAGGCTCATAGAAATTATTTTCATTTTTTTTTAAGAAAAAAATGAGAATTATTTTACAATTCATTATTATTTTGTTGGATTAAAAAGTGTAAGCTTAATTTTGACGGTAATTTTAAGAGTGATAAAAATATAAAAATATAAAATAAAAAGATATAGAAATGATGTCAGAATTATATATTGTATCCTCAACATTTATATTTATTTTACTTTATTTGGTTATATTTATAAGGGACAAAATATTAGTTTTATAATGATTAGATAAAATTTTAGACACATTAAAAAGGAAATGGTTTCAATTAAGAAAGTGGTTACACATCTTTTTTTGAAACACTTAAAAGAAATTCAAGTATGTGGTGACGCACCTTGGCAAAATTATTTTAATAACTAACTTTCATTAATTTAAATCAAGAGATGTAAACATGAACTATTAGGCGTGATGCACACGAGAAAATAAAGTGGTTATGCTTCATAGCTATTTAATGTTCAGACCAAGAATGCGGTTACGCATCTAAGATGATACTAAATAAAAGTTCAACAAATAAAAAAGTGTGAAAAAATCATGACCTGTAATAATATATCCAAAAAATAGTTAAAGTATGTATAAGTTAATAAAAGCGACCGTGATAGAACCACGGGACTCGAGGGATGCCTAATATCTTCCCCTCGGTCAACAAAATTTTTTACTCGAATTTCTAGTTCGCAGACCAAAATAAAGAGTCATTTCCTATTGATTAGGGATTTAAAAGAAAAGGTGACTTGGAACACCATAACTCAATTCCAAATGGCGACTATGAGAAAATAAAATAATCATATTCAATACCATCACTTAAATTAAAAAAACTCTTTCCGCCGTGCAAAAAAAGGGGTGTGACAGGTTGGGTCATTGCTTGTATTCCTTATTGTTATGCATTTGTATATGCCTTTTGGGCATATGGGGTCCAGATAGGTTTAGATAGTTTTTATCACTTTCATTACTTATCATAGTAGTCTTACTTCGATTCCTTTCTAGTTTACCTTTACCGTTGTCTTACTACCTGGTTTTACTTACTTTTTATCTTTTTATTGCAATCACAAGTTCGGTCAGCTTATGATATCTACTAAGTACCTGTTGTTTTGATACTCATACTGCACTCTTTATGTTTTTACCAGATGCAGATCTGAGCTCTAGTTTCCCACAGTGATTCTCGTGCTGCTGTTGCTAGAGAATAACACCCTAAATTTTTTTTGAGCTAAGACTTGAACCATCCTTCGTAGTGAGTAAGTTTTTACCAAGGAATATAAATTTTCTTAAATGTTAAGGTAACTAGATGTAGCACCTTGAGTTCCAAAAAGAACTAAAGAGAGTTCATTCAAGTCATTCCTAAGTTCCTTTAAGTTTTGGGTCAACTTACAACGATCATAACTTTCTATACAGAATGAGTTAGGTGGCCCATAAGATATCAAATGAAAGGTCTTTGAATTATCTTTCCAACGCCACCGAGTTTGCTAAATATTGAGCTTGTATGAGGGAGATATGCCTGTTTGAAGTAGGGCTGTCCAAATAAGGAAAGTTACCCAAAAATAGTAAGGGGTATTTTGGTCTTTTCCTTACCCAATCAGATTTAATTCATTTTTAGTAAGGTTTTAAGGGTTTTATCCGATTAGGTTCAGTTATATAATACTAATATAAGCCTAGGATTTTAGTTGAGAGTTCAAGAAGAGAAAAAAAGAGAAAATAGGAGAAAAGAGGAAAGGATCAAGGCATTCGTCGAGGTTCTTGAGTTTTATTGCAGATTTTTGTCATGGGTTTGATCCCTAAGAGGTATGTAAGTTTTCATAGTATTGGTTTCGTTCACCCACATGTCAAACATAATTTTCATATTCGAATTCGTCCATAAAGATTGAAAGATTTAAGTTCTTGATAAGTGTTCTTGAAGTTTCATTCTAAATCTTATTTTGTTGAGGTTTTGATGATTTCTTGAGATGAAAGTGAGTATTTTGAGGGATGTATTGAGTAGATTAGTGTGTACTTATGTTGAGAAATAGAGTCCAAGTGATTGGGGAAGAAACCGTTTGAATCTAGGCAACCTAGGGTGAGAAAACGAGCAAAGAAAGTCATCGGGGTTTTCTGGGTTGGGGCCTGGCGCCCTACGCCAGTCAGTGCACCCCAACCACACCTCTGTGGGTAGAGGGCTGGCGCCCTGCGCCACTCAGTGCACCAGGGTCGCTTGGCCCCACCGGTTCTCCGTCGTTTCGTCCGTCTGAGTTCTTTCGAAGGGTACCTTTACTCCCCTTTGATTCTAAACACTCTAAACTACTTCTAAACACCTAGAAATTATTCATAACTTCAATCATAACCTTGAATTCATAATTCAAATTCAAGGTAGATTTAAGAGTTACGCCTTGAGAGTTCTTCCAAACATTTTGAGAAAGTCCCTTTGAGTCTTTTGAGGAGCCTTCTACAAATTCAAATAACTTGTTGCAAGACTCGAGCAAGTGAGCATAAGAATGAGGATAATGTATTCATGAGTCTACTTTATCATCACGAGATCCTTCATATCATGAACCATAACTCTTGAATTCATAATTCATAATTCAAATTTAAGAGAGAGTTAAGAATAGAGTTCAAGAAAGACTTCGAGTTCAATTGTGAATCCTTTGAGATCAACTATAGATTTTGAGTTAAGTTTTGAGGAATTAAGTATGAGAATGAGAAGATTTGTATATATGAGTTCCATATTGTTATTCATACCCTTGAGTCGAGTCGTTCATGCCCAATAATTCCGCATGAACTCCATAAGTTGAGTATCTTTGAGAGGAGTAGTATCTTCATGTTCTAAGTCTTGAGTATTGAGTTCCTAATCCCTTTTGATATTTTATTCCTAATCATGGGACTATTACGTATTAGCCATGGAGTCCTTGAGTGGAGTTGTTCATGCCCATAATTCCGCATGAGCCCTATAAGTCAAGCAGTCTGGAGATGAGAAGTATCTTCGAGTCCTTGAGTTGAGTAATTCATGCCCATAATTCCGCATGAACCCTCTGAGTCAAAAATTCTTGAAACGAGTATTACCATTGAAGTTCTTGAGTTCTGAGTTGTTGAGTCTCGAGTATTGAGTTCTATATATGGTTATTGAAAACCTCGAATTGAGTCGTTCACGTCCATAATTCAGCATGAACTTTATTCTGAGAAGTCTCTTTACAATTTTTTCTAAACTTGTTTTAAGACTTGAGCACTTGAGTTGAGAAAGAGTAGAGTCGAGCTCATTTTCTTTAAAATGATATATGGGAACTAAGTAGTCCCAAGAGTAAATGTTTTAACATTTTAAAGAGGAGGAAACTGAGATTTCCAAAATAGTTTTGAGAAGTTTGAGTAACATCTCTTTTTAGAGAAAGATTTTGAGTAATAATCTCAAACCACAGAAAGAGTTATGTTTTTAAACATATGAGCTGAGTATATTTTTGGGAGTAGTATTGAGCACCGATATGGGGACGAGTTCAGATAACTCAAGTCTCCATAAACCATGTAGCCAACGTGGGTAGAAAGGGTCATACTTTTTAGATGATTCCTTAATCCTTTTAAGCATAACTTAGTGGATCCACTTAATTGAGAGGTTCTATACCCCGACAAAGTATAGGACAGTTCTGGCAGTGTGGGCGAGACGCTGTATCATCACATAGCTCATAGTGATGGCTGTCGGTTAGAGAATCTCCCACAGATTTATATTATATTTTATTATATATAAATTGAGTTGTTATTGTATTCTTCAATACGTTGAGTTGCTACCTATTTTTATAAAAGCTTTCCATTTATTACATCTTTTATTGTTGATTTCATTGAGTCGAGTACCTTATTGTTGAGTTGAGCCCCATTTCACTGAGTTGAGAACCTTATTACTGAGTTGAGTATCTTATCCTTGAGTACTTCTGAGTTGAGTAAGTTTGAGTAGTTTTGAGTATCCTTGAGTATACCTTTGAGTTGAGTATCATACCTTTGAGTTGAGTTGAGTATCTTTGAGTTGAGTATCTCATTCTAGAGTTGAGTTTAGTTGGGTGAGTTGGGAGGAGGTAAGTATGTTTCCTTTTATCAAGTTCAAGCTTATGTTTATGCTTTAGAATTCCCCTTACATGCTCTTACATTCCATGTACTGAGCCATTTGGCCTGCATCATTTCATTATGCCTATACAGGTATTCAAGATCATCAATAGGCGCTTCGTTGATACCACATGCAGTTCGAGTTAGCTATGGTGAGTCTCCTTGCTTCCGGAGGATGTCATATTTTTTTACGTTTTGTCAGGATGTCGTGGGTATTATCCTGACTTCCATCTTTGTCATTTAGAGGCTTCATAGATAGACAGTAGAGTTTGAGAAGTCTGTCTCACTTATCTTATTAATTGTTTTAAAGACTTGAGTTGCCTATTGTTGGCTAGTTGAATATTCTATTTATATTCCGATTAAATCATGTGAGTTAAAGGTTTGTATTTGAGTTTCATGAATTTTTATTCAGTTTTTAAACTTTGTATGCTTGAGTTAGTCTTCCTCTTGTAGTCAGCCAGGATGATGGTTCGCTTGGGGACCAACAATGGTTCTCAAGTGCCGGCCACGTCCAGGGTGTAGACTCAAGTCGTGACATGGAGATTGAGGGTGAGCTTATAGGTGTTCCAGATTGACTCATCTACATTTGTATATAGTTTTTGGCTAGTCTTTTGTATTTTGAGACAACTTGTATATTGTTGTATATGTCTAGTTTGTACTCTCCTTTTGAAGTATCTTTGCACTGACACCCACCAGGTTTTGGGTAAGATCTTTTATTTGTCCTCGTTTGAAGGTTGTTTATATATATTTTCTTCTATTTCCGCTTGTAACACCCCGGAAACTAGTAGGCTAAACTAGAGCTTAACGTGAGGATTAGAGTCATGAATGTACCTCCCCGTACCTAAAAAATAGGGTTTCATGTTAGAACGTCAAGGTACGACCCCCAAGGACCAACCATGGGTCCTTGAGGAAGACCCTAGAAATTCCCTGGACAGTGACCTATGGATGGGGGACCTACGCCCCATTGCTCAACCCACACCCCGTTGGTGAGGGGTCATGGGTCAGTGTCCCAAAAATTGCTTCAGAAACCCACCCACGGTTCACCAGCACGCCATGTGGGTCCATCCATGGACCGTGGTCGTGGTCTCGTGGGTGAAGACCTGTAAACTATTTTGAGAAATTAGTTAGGGGCACTTTGGGGTTTTCCGGTTTTAATTAATATTAAGTGATGTCGTTTTAGCCTAATTTAGGACACCTATATAAAGACTTTAGACCCCTAAATTAAGTCATCCAAATCATTATTTCTAAATCCCCAAAACAAACCCAAATCCCTCTCAAATATTATCTCTCTAGAAAGTGAAGAAGAAGAAGAAGAGGATCTAGCTAGGTTAAGTCAAGACTCCATTATTTTCAAGCTTTCTAGGCTTTATAATCAAGGTATGATGGCTTATTCATTCATGGACTCCTTTCATCCATGAAGCCCTCATGTTTACCCCAATTTAGAAGAAGATTTCCCCAAGTCAAACTAGGGTTTCTTCTAATGTTATGGGTTATGATCCAATAGAGTGGATTATGATTGTTTATAATTGTTTATGATGTAATTACATGTTTTAGTATGATTATACATGTATTCTTAATTAACCTAAGTTTCTAGGGTGAAATTGATATAGTTTGGTTTTATGCCATGAAAGAGGAAATTGAGAGCTTAGATGTGATCTTCTAAGATTGATAAATTACTTTATGAATTTCTTGAGATTGGAGCACCTAGATATGAATTGCTTAAAGTAAAGCTTGTAGACATAAATTGATTAGATTAGGGCTTATATGATGAATCATGATTAGTAGTGTTTAGATTGAGTTTATATGATGACGTATGACTAGAATTGCTTAAGAATGAAGCATGTGGTTAAATTGTCTTGAGAATTAGGCATATATGATGACCATATGAAGTATTTCTTGAGAGTAAGGCTTGTAGTGTGAAGGTGATTTCTAGGGCCTTGAGGGTAAAAGCTAATATGAATGAACTAGGAATGTTAAGGCTTTGAGAGTGAAGCTATTATGTATGTTGATTTGCATATGGTATTATTGTGGAAGGACCTTTATTAAGCGTATATGAGATCATCCATGTAGTGATTTGATTGCTTGAATTGTGATTATATCCATGTCTAATGTTGTCATTCTAGATGTGTTGATTTGATATGAGCTTTGACCCTTGAAAGGGCAATATATGATATTATGCATGATTTATGAAGGTTATGTATATGCTTTAAGAACACTTTGAGAGTAAAGTGATTATGATTATGATCTTGCTGTGTGTTGGTGAAAGGATATTCTCTTTATACACCTATATATGAATATTATATGATGTGAATGGTTTTCTCACAATATGAAGATTCTAAGGTTCAAAGGCTATTCTCACCTGTTGAATCTATGAGCTATCTTATGAATTATGTTGGATTGAGTGTCAAGACACTCTTCCATAAATATGAACTTCAGTCAAGACTTAATATGAACTCCATGAGAATTAATGCTTAGCATCGAGTGGATATTGTATATGAGATGGAAGCTTTTATGCTAGTTGAGTCCGGCTTCCCAATGAAAGATTTTACACTAGTTGAGTCTGGCTTTCCAAATGGGTTCCTTATACGCTAGTTGAGTCCGGGTTTCCAAAGTATGTATCTAATGAGATGGAAACCTTCTACCTTTGTTGAGTCCGAATTTTTAGTAGCAATCTCCTTATCCCATAAACTACGTGCCCCCGTAGGTTACTTGGCTATTGGATCCACCTAAGCTAAGAGTATGGTTCTACCTTAGGCAAGTAGGACAACCCTTTTCAGTGTGGGTAACACTGGATTCCAAGTTAAGCTCACATGGTCTATGTCAGTTAAGGCTAATTCTCAGAACAAGAATATGAATTATGAATTATGGTTACTCAAGAAGCTTTACTTAGCATGGGTGAGATTATGGGGTCTTATTCATGCATGCACAAGTATGCTTTGCGGGTCGTTATGATATGTTCCTCTTATGTTATGATGATCTATGTAATGAATATGCTTATGACTTATGACTTATGCTTTTCCACTATCACAATAAGAACATGAACATGAATAATGAACCAAGGATACTTCAAGGAAGTATTGTAAGTATGTTATGATATGAGGACTACTTGTATGAAGTATGCTTAACATCGATTGTTGCTATAAGGTGCTTTCCTTGATATGTTTGACTAAAGGAGAATGTTTCCTTGTCTATGAAAAATAAGTTAAGGATGAGATCAAAGGATGATAATTATGAATGAGGGCCTAAAGTGACTTGCTTATCATGGGTGGGATAATGGGGTCTCATCCATGCATTGCACAAGCTTGCCTTGAGGTGACTTATGAAGTGTTTCTCTTATGTTATGTTAATCTAGTTGCATTGATTATGCCTATGATTATGTTGTTATCTCCTATGCTTATAGCCTATGTCTTATGATGATGTCTCTTATGCTTGTGACTTATGTTATTGTCTCTTAAGGTTATGGTATATGTCTTATGTTGACTAATGCCCCTTATATGAGTTGATGATTTATGCTAGCCATCATATTTAGTACATTATTGTACTAACGCATACTTTTGCCTACATTCTTACCAACTGTAGGGTTCGGCGATATTGACTTCCATCCTCGTGGCTAGGTTCATAATAGATCAAGAAGAGAAGTTTTGGTGAGTCCTCATAGCATCGAGGACTTGATCATCCTTTCCTTTTATGCCTTTCTTTTATGTTTAGATTTTGTATGGGCTGTGTCCCTAACTCTTTTCAAGTATTAGATGGTTTGAGACAAGTGTAATAGACTTCCGCTTCATTTTATGAGACTTCGATTGTATTGAAAAATGTTTTAAATTTCTGTATTTTCTATTTTCTTATGTTGTGATATGCTAAGTGGCTTACATTGAGTCCTTCGGGGTTCTATGTATCATATTACATCTAGGGGGTACCCCTGGGTCATGACAGCGCTGCTCTTATTTTAAATTTTGTATTACTATGCTTCCTGTTATCTCTTGTACTCCACATAACCATTATCATCGGTTTCGGGCTATTGATTGGCTTACCTACTGGTGGGATATAGTAGGTGTCATCATGACCATGGTCTTTGAATCGTGACAACATGTTGGCTTAAAGATTTTGCTCGAATTGATCATTGATGACTCGGGAAGTCATACTTCATAAACATTGATGGTATATCTAGATACAATATTGCTCATTACATTGATGGCATATTCTATTATCATACTAATCATGTTTTAGAAATTCTTTTCTCAAAACGCATCTTTACTTTCTCAAAACTTAGTTTAAGAACTCAAGTGTTGGCTTTAAAAAGCTTCTCAAAATTTATAACTCAAGTCATAGGGTTCATGTGGAATTATGTAAATGAATGACTCAACTCGGGGATCTTAATAGCAATAAGGAAACATAGTACTCAGAACTCAAGACTCAAGAACTCGAAACTCATAACTCAACGATATTTCTCCTCTCAAGGATACTCAATTTATGGAGTTCATGCAGAATTATGGGCATGAACGACTCGACTCAAAGATCTCAATTACAATATAGAATCATGAATACAACTCTTATCATCCTCATACTCATTTACTCAAGTCTTGAAACAAGTTACAAATAATTGTAGAAGACCTCTCGAAAAGACTCAAAGGACTTTCTCGAACTTTACTCTTAACTCTACCTTGAATTTGAATTATGAATTCAAAAAATATGATTAGGATATATAGGATTTCTCAATGATTAGATTTAGTTTGGATAGTTAAAATCAAGAAGAGAGCAAAGATACATTTTGAAAGAACGAATACGAAACGAAGAATGGAGAAAGAAAGTAGCCTGACGCTCCAGGCTAACTGCTGGCGCGCCGCGCCTGTCCTCTATTTACTGGGGGTCTGATTGGCCGCATTGTTGGTGCGTCGCGCCAGACCTCCATTTACAAGGGGTCTGATTGGGTGCACTGCAGCGCGTTGTGCCAGCCCCCATTTACTGAGGGTCTTATTGGGCGCACTGCTGGCGCTACAGGGGCGCGCCTCCCCAGCCTAAACCTAGAAACCCGATGAATCTTCTTCTTCGATTTTTTGCCCTAACTCGCCTAGAATCGATTGATTTCTTCCAAACTCCCTTAGATTCATTAACCCAACACAAGTAAATGAAAATCCATTCAAAAATCCCTCAAGAACAACCCTCATTCGCAAGATCCTTACCTCAAGAACTCAACAAGGCTCCATTGTTAAAGAATGAAGAAAAAACCTCAAGAACTTCTCAAGAATTCAATAATTCGACTTCAAGAACGAATCCATGGTAAAAGTCTACATGATTGGCGTGAGGGCGAACAAACCCAACACTATGAAAGCTTACATACCTCGAAAGAAACAAAGTTCTTGGGGACAATCTGTGAAACTCAATGAATGCTTGAAACTTTCTCCCTTTTCTCCTCTTCAACTATGCTCTAAACATTTTGGGGATAAATGAAACTGATTCTAATCAGTTTAGACCCTTAATTGGGGGTTAATTCACACTTAGACTAAGTGGGGCTAAGGAAAAGACCAAAATACCGCTCCTTAGTTCGGATGGAAAAGCCTTAAGTAGAGAGGCTGCACTCAAACGGGTATATCTCCCTTATCTGAACTCAGAATTTAGCAAACTCAGCAGCATTGGAAAGAGGACTCGGAGATCTTCGATTTTCTATCTCATGCTCTATTTAAATTTTTATGTGCTGAAAGTTATGGTCGGTTGAAGTTGACCAAAAAATAATCTCATAGAGAAATTCAATTGGAAGAAAAGTTTCCAACTCAACTTTATGCTATAGAATGTTAGCAACCTTAATATCTAAGAAAATTTTAATCACTCGGAAAAAAACTTATTCACCATCAAGAGTGACTCGAGTCTTAACTTAGAAATTTTTGGGATGTTATAATATCTCCCTCTTGGGACCATTCGTCCTCGAATGATGGCTGGACTGAGAATGGAAAGGTGTTACTCTTACTATACTCAAGCATAACTCAAAATCACCAAGTACTTAACATAAGGTGATTATTCTGATCTAACTCACAAGATTTTGGTTCTATACCTCTGTAGGAAATCTCATCCCAAGAACACTACATTCAAGCCTAGACCCTCAACCACTCCATGGACTCCTACTAACCACTTCTTATAAGAATTCCCCATCCTCTCATCATCTCTACCAACAGAACTTTCATGCATTATTACTGGGAATCTGACTTAGTACTCATCGTAAAACCTTAACTCCTTCTCCCTCCACATTCATATCCTTAGATGGAATAAACACACCATCACTATCACAATAAGAAACAAATTTCTTCTTCTCTATCATCACACCACTAATATCAACAACCCCACTCTCAAAACTAAAAGGGTATCTGAAGGAGCTTTAGGGCGAAAGGTCATAAGCACGATTCATTCGAGATATCTGATATACGAATATGCATGGCATAACATTATGTTTCTAGCCATTGAGAGTAAATCATGAATTTGCAAGACTGAACATACTATGAGACATGAATGCTTATATGCATAGGTTCATATCATGTGGCTGATATCTATAACTTCATGGATTAAGCTTGAGGCTAATGGGCTAAAGTCCTTGCCCCTCATTCTGGAAACTGAACATAAATGTGAATCTCTCTGAAGTGTATGAGCATAGGTCATAGACACAATTCTGATATAAGAAACATCATCATGATGTTGTAATGACTGAACTCTAAGGAATACGCTAGAGTATGAATGGATTGATGTACCTCATTAACTTTTTCTGAAGACATAACTATCTCATTCTCAACACTTGACTTGATTCTTCATCTTATCATCTCCCTCTTAGGTCTAAAGCTAACACTTGAAAGCTATGGACCTATTCCATCATCTATAAAGTGGTTCATATTCAGTTTACTCTAATACTCGGGAAAGGCTTATCTCATGGATACTTAACTCTCCATAAGCGGGTACTAAGACTCCTTCTAAGACCTCTTTCTAATATGCTTCTATTAACCTCTTCTCATTGGCTTATAAGGCCGCTTCAACAGACTCTTAAGGAAAAATAATAACGCTTACATCAGCCTATTCCAAATCGAAAGCTCTAATATACTATCTAAGCACACATAGAAAATTATTAACTTAATCTGAACCTCATCTTGTTACATACAATCTCGGGTACACCTCTTATTTCTCTTGTTACTCTTATGACTTAGCCTCACTTCACTGCCCTCATTTAAAAGTTAGGATCTCTCACTTGTACTACTCATATTTATTACAGCTAACATCTCAATTCCTCACATACTCTATGTTAAGTCTACCAGATCAGATCTCAAGACTAACATAATCATCCTCATGTTGCCCTTCTTTTGATCACGACACTCATTTCAAATTCATACTTAATGTTTATTAATAATCCCAGATATCAATATGATTGCTCGCTTATTATACTAACTTACAACTACTAGATAAATATTAATAAACACTCTCCCACTAAAACTTCATGAAAAGTAGTCAATCTCTATCTCTAAGACTTCATACTTCAAAATTTCCATCACATTCCACTTCACAACTTAAGTACTATTTACTCATTCACTATACATTATTGCCTAATTAGTTCTATAACACTTTGAATATTATGGGCTCTCCGTCAAAATTCATAAGCCTAACTTAGATATATCACCTCATGAATAATCTTTCTCTTCTATTCAACACCTAAACTTGGTCATTCAATGACACCTCATCATAAACTCATTTCTAGTTAAAATATACTCTAACTCCTCCTAACTCGTAACTATTCCTCTACCTCAAATCACGAACTCTAAACAAGAATATTATTCCTTAGTCTACTCATAAAGGAAAACTCATCATTAATAACTTATTACGTGCATGACTACAATAACAAAATTGGCCTCATCACTATCTCCCTTTCTTGTATTACTGATCTCTGCATGCATTCTTCTAACTCTGGGCACTTTACTTCTACTGCTTATGATATCGTAATTCATACTATATTTTCGGGTGAATACACTACCCAAGCTTGAAAAAACACTCCCTCATAAGGGTTTCAATTGGAACAAGGTTTAGAGAAGAGAGTACAATCTCGCTTTTAGCTTGCACGCATGATTCATATGAATATGAGTACATTCTTTCGAAACTTAACACTTAACTCACTCATGGGCATCTCCTAAGCCCCTCTGCAGTCTCACGAGTCCCTCAAGACTTTTATCGAGAGCAACTTATCGATAAAGAACTGCCTTTGCTTTTCAATATGATTGCTCATATCACGAACTCTAAACAACAATATTATTCCTTAGTCTACTCATAAAGGAAAACTCATCATTAATAACTTACTGGGTGCATGACTACAATAACAAAATTTTCCTCACCACTATCTCCCTTTCTTGGATTGCTGAATCGCTGCATGCATTCTTCTAACTTTGGGCACTTTACTACTAATGCTTATAACATGGTAATTCATACTATCTTTTTGGGTAAACACACTACCCAAGCTCGAAAACACACTCCCTCATATGGTTCTCAATTGGAACAAGGTTTATAGAAGAGAGTACCATCTCACTTTTAGCTTGAACGCACGATGCATATGAATATGAGTGCATTCCTTTGAAACTAAATATTTAACTCACTCATGGGCTTCTCTTAAGCCCCTCTGCAGTCTCACGACTTCCTTAAGACTTTTACTGAGATCCACTCATCGATAAAGAACTGGCTTTTCTTTACAACCACCTCTAGTATGAGGGGTAGTTAAATGAATATGAGAAACGCACGAGTATGAATAAGCTCCTTACGACATAGTTCTATTGCATGATTTAGAGTATGAAAGAAGGGAAACTTTTCTAAAATATTTGTAGTTCCTCATTTATAGAAGTGGGGCCCTTACTACCATAAATAAGATCCTACCGACACGGCTTCATAAACACCCTAGGATACTTGAACTCTGTGCTTTGATTCCAAGTTTGTCATACCACGAGGCTACACCCAAGACGTGGCCGGCATACGAGAACCATTGCTGGTTCCCAAGTGAACCCTTGGCCTGACTCATTACTCAGCAGAAGACGTACTCAAGAAAAATGGAACTCCAATTGCATAAATAACTTTAAAACTAAATTAAAACTCAACTCCAATAATTGTCTGAAAATAATTTAACAAGTATTAGTTAAATGTCGCATGACCTCAAAATATTCCAACAACAAAGGAAATGATGATAGAATCTTTGACCTTTAAACTATCTATGAAGCCTCTACTATTACAGAAGGATTATCGGGACAAGACCCACAACATCCTGACAAACTGAAAGTAAAAGTGGAACCCTCCGGAAGTAAGGATGCTCACCAAAGTTAACTTGAACTGCAAGTGGTATAGACGGAGCGTCTGTTGATGACCTTGAATACCTGTATCTGCATCATAAAAAGATGCAAGCCAAATGGCGTCAGTACATTGAATGTACGAGCATGTAAGGGGAATTGTAAATTATAAACATAAGCTTGAACTGACAGAAAAAGGAGCATACTTACCTCGTCTCAACTCAGTCAACTCTACTCAACTCAAGAATACTCAACTCAAAGATACTCAACTTAAAGATACTCAACTCAAAGATACTTAACTCAAGGGTACTCAACTCACTCAAGGATAAAGCAACAATAAAAGATGCAATATATGGAAAACTTTTAACACAAGAGATAATAACTCAATTGTATGTAAGAATACAATAATAACTCAATTGTATGTAAGGATACAATAATAAATCTTATTTGGAAGATTCTCTAACCGACAACCATCACTATGAGCTATGTGATGATACATTGTCTCACCCACGCTTCCAGAACTGTCGTATACCTTGCCGGAGTATAATACATCCTCAACTAAGTGGATCCACTAAGCTATGCTTAAAAGTAAATAAGGAATCATCTAAAAAGTATGACCCTTTACCTATTTTGGCATTCATGATTTATGAGGACTTTGAGTTGTCTGAACTCATCCCCACATCGGTGCTCAATACTATTCCTAATAATATGACTCATGCTCATATGTTTAAAACATAACTCTTCCTCTAGTTTGAGATAATTGCTCAAACTACCCTTTTAAAAGAGGTGACTACTCTTGAAATATATTTTGAACTCATAACTCATTTAGAAATCTCGGTTTATCTTTAATCAATGTAAAAATTGATTCCTCTGGGAATACATAGTCCCCTTATACTCTTACTCAATTCATACTTGAAAACTCTTTCTGAAAAACATATATAAATTATATTTTAATATGATCATTGATGACTCGGGAAGTCATACTGCATAAACATTGATGGTATATCTAGATACCATACTGCTCATACATTAATGGCATACTCGATTGTCATACTAATCATGTTTTATAAACTCTTTTCTCAAAACGTATCTTTACTTTCTCAAAACATAGTTTAAGAACTCAAGTGTTGGCTTTAAAAAGCTTCTCAAATTTATAACTCAAATCATAGGGTTTATGTGGAATTATGGACATGAACGACTCAACTCGGGGATCTTAATAGCAATAAAGAAACTCAGTACTCAGAACTCAATACTCAAGAACTCATGGACTCAGAAACTCAAAACTCATAACTCAATGATATTTCTCCTCTCAAGGATACTCAATTTATGTAGTTCATGCGGAATTATGGGAATGAATGACTCAAATCAAAGATATCAATTACAATATAGACTCATGAATACAACTCTTCTCATCCTCCTACTCATTTATCCAAGTCTAGAAACAAGTTTTAAATAATTCTAGAAGACTTTTCAAAAACACTCAAAGGACTTTCTCAAACTTTATTCTCAACTCTACCATGAATTTGAATTATGAATTTAAGAATCATGATTAGGATATATAGGATTTCTCAATGATTAGATGTAGTTTGGATAGTTAAAATCAGGAAGAGAGCGAAGATACGTTTTGGAAGAATGAATACAAAATGAAGAACGGAGAAAGAAAGTGGCCTGACGGTCTGGGCGCACTGCTGGCGTGCCACAACAGGCCTCCATTTACTGAGGGTCTTATTGGGCGCATTGCTGGTGCGTCGCGCCAGGCCTCTATTTACTAGGGGTCTGATTGGGTGCACATCTGCCGCGTCTCGCCAGGCCTCTATTTACTAGAGGTCTGATTGGGCGCATTGCTGTCACATCCCACCAGGGACCCTGGCTGTAACGAACTGTTCCCGTCGTTATGGAAAAGCCAATGGGAAAGGAATTTGGGCCAGAAAACTTCTGAGTAGTAACTTGGAAATTTCTTGCCTAGGCCAGACTTGGATGAAATCTGAGTCAGGTGAGGTCTAGGGAAATCCGGTAATGGATGAGGAATTTAATTATGAGTTTGATCACGTGAGTGGATAGCCAAGACTTTAAGAAGCCTGTACGGCTTTACGGAATCAAATTTGGGCGAGTAGAACTCCTGAAACTGATCTTGGCGTGAAAGGGTAGTTTTAGAATGTCAAGGTATGAAGGTGTGTTTCGAAATGGGAGCTTGGAACTCAAATTCCGAGTTTCTATCTCCGTGCAAGCCACTGGGGCAAGGTTAGTTCCGCCAGGGCAGTGCCGCTGTGGTGGGATGGGACCCGCTGTGGTGGGACAATCGCCACTTAAACTGGGGAAAAACCCTAAAAACGTTATTTTCTGCAAAACTTCGTTCTTAAGAGCTAAGGGACGACCTAGGGCAGTTTCTCATCAAATTTTCACGAATTATCACACCAAAGGTAAGTTAATTAATCCCTTAATCCGTAATTCAATTCTTAGATCTAAGAATCTGTGTTAATTATCGATGGGGGAGTGTTTTGGCCTGAAGTTAATGGTGGGAAAAGGCCTACTTGAACATTAGGATCATGGGTTGGCCTTGGGTTGATATTTTGATAATAATCCGGGTAATTTAGACCTTTTTTTATTGATCCTTGCATTAATTAATTATTTTAGACCAAGAACAAGTTTCAAGACTCCAGAAAGGGAAGGCTCAAGTGTCTTAGGAGTATTGAGACTTGGTTTCGAGGTAGGTGATGGTTCGACTTTCTGTAGTGTTATGTATGCCTGTTAATTACTCCATTGTATGCATGCATGTATGTGAATAGGGAAACATGAATCGAATCTATTGAAATGATTATGAGTGAAAAATTACATGCCATGAACCTGTTACTTGACTGTGTGACTATGTGCAATGTTCATTATGGGTGTGATTGTGACTGTGGTTGTGCTGACTGGACTGGGTGTCACGTTCCGACACATATATTGGATCGAGTATCACGTTTCAACACATATATTAGACCGGGTGTCACGTCCCAACACATGTATATTGGATCGGGTGTCACGTTCTGACACACTAACAGTTTGGGTATGGGTCCATGAGAGGACCACTTGTGATTATTACATTCTTCTCTACCTATCATTGATATTGGGAAATTATATCTTGCTCCTGAAATGATTATTGAATTGTGCATCCTGTATATGTGTGTTTTACTGTGATGTAATTATTTTCTTATACTTCGCTAACTAGAGTAGCCGCGTGATCCTACCAGTACACCGTGGTTTCGTGTACTCATACTGCACTTGCTCTTTCTTTGTTGAGTACAGGGCATCTTGAGGCGGCTACTAACAGATCTCAGTTAGGAGATCATTGACCGAGACCGGATTCGAGGGTGAGCCAGTTCTTTCAGGCTGCCATGGATCCATCATTAGTTTTAGTCCATTCTTTTCAAAATCAGACTAGATGTTCAAACATTTCACTTATGTTTAGTTTTTGGGGTTGCACCCCCTTTTTCTTAGACTTGGTGATTCGTAGAGTTTTGGTACAATGATTTTCAGGTTCTAGGGGTTGAATTTCCGCGAGGATTATGCTTAGTTGTTTTTGTTAAACCTATGGAGTTTATGGGAACTCCATATTTAATTTGTCATTTAAACCTACTTCCGTATCTTTAAATGGTTTAGTTTCTTTAAATTGCTTAGTCGGGTTATAGTAGTGGTTCTCCCACTGTAGGGTTAGTGTGGGTGCTAATCACAGTGGTCTGGTTCATGACAAAGTTGGTATCAGAGCCCTAGGTTTGTTAATCTCATTGTACCAAAATGAGTCTTGTAGAATCTTGTGGAACGGTACAGAGACGTCTGTACTTTTCTTCGAGAGGTTACATGACTTTAGGAAATCTCTCTATTTCTTCTGCTTTCGTGCTATGACTTGATTCCAATTGGTATCTGGTGATCCAAATTGGTATCTAATATCCTTCCCTCTTATGTACGTAGATGGTCAACACGCGATACAATGACGTCAGGCCCGTAGCTCCCATCAATGAGCCAGCAGAGGAGCCCACAACAAGAGGCCGCGGTCGAGGTAGAGGTAGAGGAAGAGGAAGGGGTAGAGGCCGAGAAAGGGTAGCACCTACCAAGGGTGGAGCCTCAGTTTAGAATGTTCACAGGGAAGAGGCCTCTCCTGCACCCCAAGAAAAGGTAGAAGAGAATATGGAGATCGAAGACGAGGAGGATGCACAGGCTGAGACTACATGTCTTCCTCCCTTAGACCCAGTGATAGCTCATCAGATCATGACTTTTCTGAAGGGGTTGGTCGACTCTGGATTCCTTCCCACAGTGCAAGCGGCTCAACGTGCAGTCAACCACCCCATTGCTTTTACTGTTCCCAAGGTGTATGAAGCATTAGGTATTGATGCCTTCTTCCATCCCTTATTGGGTCCTGTGATGACTGGTATTGATCATGAGATGTTGACTAAGTTTCTGAAGCTGAAGCCGCCTGTGTTCCATGGTTCTGAGAGTGAGGATTCCTATGAGTTCATTCTGGAATGCTATGAGAGGCTTCACAAGTTAGGCATTGTACACCAGTATGGAGTAGAGTTCGTGACCTTCCAGCTTCAAGGTGAGGCTAAGCAGTGGTGGAGGGCCTCTGTGGAATACAGATCGCCAGTCTTGCCCTCACTCACTTGGATGGAGTTCCATGCTTTGTTTTGGGAGAAGTATGTGCCCCGGACTTTGAAGATACGCAAGAAGGATGAGTTCATGGCCTTGGAGTAGGGTGGTATGACTATAGCTGTTTATGAGGCTAATTTCCATGCCTTGTCCAAATATGCTACACAGTTGGTGACTACAGAGGAGGAGAGGATTCTTCTATTCGTCAAGGTATTGAACCCCGAGTTACAGGTATTGTCTGTTCACATGACCTCTGCAGGTAAAAGTTTTAATGAGGTGAAAAACTTTTTGAAGAAAGTGGAAGGAGTTCGACGTGATGGGCACGCCAAGGCTTTGGCTAAGAAACTCAAGAACATAGGTAACTTTCATGGTTCCTACTCCAGAGGTTTAGGTAGGCCGACAATTGCAGCCCGACCAATTCTGTCAGCCATGCCCGCTTCTATAGGTGGTTACTTGGGAACTCCACAGCAGAACCCTTTTCAGGATAGTCAGGAAGCCGCATCGGCGTCTGGTAGCAGGCCATCTTTTGACCGAAGTTGTTAGAATTATGGAGAACCTGTATATATGAGGAGAGATTGTCCCCATCCGCGCATGTCTGACCCTGTGCAGCAGCAGACCAGAGCAGTGGTACCAGCGGGCAGCGGTAGTAATGTCATAGGACGTCCACAAGGTGGGCTAGGAGGAAATCAGCAAGGCCGTGGAGGCAGGGGAAATGGTAATGCAGGTAGGGGAGCAGTACAGCCAGACAAGAAGGTTACCCATCAAGATTACAGGGCTCAGTTTTATGCCTTTCCGGGTAAGACCGAGGTTGAGGCGTCTAATGCAGCGATCACAGGTACTATTCTTGTCTTCGACCAGATGGCTGCTGTTTTGTTTGATCTGGGTTCTAGTTATTCATATGTGTTAGTTAAGTTTTCCTTGGTATTTGATGCAGTTTGTGATGTGCTTGATTCCCCCATCCATGTTTCTACCCCAGTTGGAGAGTCTGTCATAGTCACCCATGTCTATCGTGCTTGTGCTATCCTGTTTATGGGTTTTCAGACTTGGTCTGATTTGGTTATTCTAGATATGAATGACTTTGATATAATCTTAGGCATGACTTGGTTGTCCCCCTATTAAACTGTGCTTAATTGTAATGCGATGTCTGTGACTCTAGAGATCCCGGGTAGGGAAAAGTTAGAGTGGGAAGGGGTGTGCAAGCCTAAGCCAGCTAAGGTCATATCTTTCGTTCGGGCTAGGAAACTGGTGGGGCAGGGGTGTTTGGCATATTTGGCTCATATTCGGGATGTTGATGTTGAGTTTCCCTCTATTGGGTCTATTGCCGTAGTGTCGTAATTCAAGGAAGTGTTTCCTACTGATTTGCCTGGTATGCCTCCGGATAGGGATATAGATTTCTGGATTGACTTGGAACCGAGCACTCACCCCATTTCCATTCTTCCTAATTGCATAGCTCTGGTAGGATTGAGAGAGCTTAAAGCTCAAATCCAAGAGCTTCTTTATAAAGGTTTCATCCGTCCTAGTGCTTCCCCGTGGGGTGCTCCTGTCTTGTTTGTTAAGAATAAGGATGGTAGTATGAGGATGTGCATAGACTATCGACAGTTGAATAGGGTCACCATTTGAAATAAGTATCTATTTCCTCAGATAGATGATCTCTTTGACCAGTTGCAGGGTGCATCACTGTTTTCTAAAATTGATCTAAGGTCTGCTTATCATCAGTTAAAGATTAGTCATGAGGATGTAGCCAAAATGGCGTTCAGGACCCGCTATGGGCACTATGAGTTCTTAGTGATGTCGTTTAGGTTGACCAATGCTCCTGCAGCCTTCATGAGTTTGATGAATGGTGTGTTTAAACCATTCCTGGATTCTTTTGTTATCGTCTTTATTGATGACATTTTGGTTTATTCGAAGAGTAAGAAAGAGCATGCCGACCATCTTTGTATTATTTTGGGTGTCCTTGGAAAACAGAAGGTGTATGCAAAATTTTCTAAGTGTGAGTTCTGGTTTACTTCAGTTGCCTTTTTATGGCATGTGGTTTCAAAGGAAGGGATAATGGTAGATCCCCAAAAGATTGAAGCAGTCAAGAACTGGGTCCGACCTAGCTCTGTGACTAAAGTTAGGAGTTTCATGGGGCTCGCCAGCTAATATCGATGGTTTGTGAAATTTTTTGCTTCTATCACCACGCATTTGACCAGGCTGACCTAAAAAAAGGTGCCTTTTGATTGGACTGACTAATGTGAAAAGAGCTTCAAAAAGCTCAAGACTCTTCTGACCACAGCACCTATTCTGACACTACCGGTGGAAGGTAAAGATTTCATTGTTTATTGTGATGCTTCACATTCGGGCTTGGGTGTTGTGTTGATGCAAGATAGAAATGTCCTAGCTTATACATCGCGGCAGATGAAGGTGCATGAGAGAAATTACCCGACGCATGACTTGGAATTGGCAGTGGTAGTGTTTGCTCTCAAGATCTGGCGGCATTACCTTTATGGTGTCAAGTGTGAGGTGTTTATTGACCATCGTAGTCTACAACATGTAATCACTCAGAAGGACCTGAATCTGAGACAACGAAGGTGGATGGAGTTACTCAAGGATTATGATGTTACCATCCAGTATCATCCGGGTAAGGCTAACGTGGTGGCAGACGCATGATGCCGGAAGATGGTGAGTATGGGTAGTCTAGATTGCTTGGGTGTGTCCAAGCAACCTTTGGCCAAGGAGATTCAAACCATGTAGTCTAAGTTCATGCAGTTGGTCATCTCAAAGAAAGGTGGTGTGTTAGCCAACATTGAGGTTAGGCCCACATTCATTGAGGAGATCTAGGCCAAGCAGTTTGAGGATGAGAGTTTAAATGAGCTCAGAAAGAAGACAGTGTCTGGCAAGGCACAAGATGCGGCTCTTGATGCGGGTGATGTGCTCAGTTTTAAAGGAAGAATTTGTGTTTTCCGAGTGGATGACTTGATTCAGAAGATGTTGACAGAATCTCATGGTTCACGGTATTCCATTCATCCGGGTGTGACCAAGATGTATCGTGATTTGAAACGACTTTATTGGTGGCCTGGCATGAAGAAAGACATAGCTGACTTTGTGGCTAAGTGCCAAAACTGTCAGCAGGTAAAGTACGAGCACCAAAGGACTGCATGTTTGCTTCAGCGAATGCCAATCCCTGAATGGAAGTGGGAAAGGATAGCTGTGGATTTCGTGGTTGGTCTTCCCAAGACCTTGGTAAAGTTTGACTCCATTTGGGTGGTGGTTGACAGACTGACGAAGTCAGCCCACTTCATTCCAGTCAGAGTAGAATATAATGCTCAACAGTTGGCTAAGGTTTATGTGCAGAAGATAGTGAGGCTGCATGGGGTGCTCCTTTCCATTATCTCGGACCGTGGTACGCAGCTCACATCCAAATTTTGGGGAAAATATGCACGAGGAGTTGGGCACTCAACTCACTTTTAGCACGGCCTTCCATCCACAGACGGACGGGAAGTCAGAGAGAACTATTGAAGTGTTAGAGGACATGTTGAGGTCATGTGTGATTGACTTTGGAGGGCATTAGGATAAGTTTCTACCTTTGTGTGAGTTCTCCTATAATAACAGTTACCACTCCAGCATTGACATGGCACCGTTCGAGGCACTTTATGGGAGGGGATGTAAATCCCCATAGGGTGGTTTGAGGCTGTTGATGTGAAACCTTTGGAGGTTGATTTGGTGAAAGATGCTCAGGATAAGGTGAGAAAGATCCAAGTTAAGCTTCTAGCAGCCCAGAGTCGATAGAAAAAGTATGCAGACCGTAAGGTAAGGGACATGACATTTCAGGTTGGTGAGCAAGTTCTTCTAAAAGTGTCACCCATAAAGGGGGTGATGAGATTCAGCAAGAAGGGAAAGCTTAGTCTTCGATACATTGGGCCATTTGAGATTCTTGACTATGTAGGGCCAGTGGCTTATAGGTTAGGTTTACTTCCTACCCTATCTGGAGTCCACCAAGTGTTCCATGTGTCCATGTTGAAGAAGTATCATGGGGACGGAGATTACATCATAAAGTGAGACTCAGTTTTGTTAGACAAAGACCTTCAGTATGAGGAGGAACCAGTTGCAATTCTTGATCGCGATGTCCAGAAGCTGAGGACCAAGGAGATAAAGTCCGTGAAAGTTCAATGGAAGCATCGTCCGATAGAGAAAGCTACTTGGGAAATTGAGAAGGACATGCGAGTTAAGTATCCCCAGTTATTCGACGATTCAGGTACTACTC
Organism: Solanum etuberosum; assembly: GCA_029582245.1. Taxonomy (NCBI): domain Eukaryota; kingdom Viridiplantae; phylum Streptophyta; class Magnoliopsida; order Solanales; family Solanaceae; genus Solanum; species Solanum etuberosum. The sequence goes on along the minus strand of JAJONR010000636.1, from coordinate 96,658 downwards.
TACTCTTGCCTTAGCCAGTTCTCCTAGTTTATCACTCAGGGACGAGTGATGGGTAAATTGGCATCTATTGTAACAACCTATTCCCGTCGTTATGGAAAAGCCAATAGGGGGAATTTGGGCCAAAGAACTTCTCAGTAGTAACTTGGAAATTTCTAGCCTAGGCCAGACTTGGATGAAATCTGAGTCAGGTGAGGTCTAGGGAAATCCGGTAATGGATGGGGAATTTAATTATGAGTTTGATCACGTGAGTGGATAACCAAGACATTAAGGAGCCTGTATGGCTTTACCAAATCGAATTCGGGCAAGTGGAACTCCCGAAACTGATCTTGGCGTTAAAGGGTAGTTTTAGAATGTCAAGGTTTAAAGGTGTGTTGCGAAATGGGAGCTTGGAAATCAAATTCCAAGTTTTTGTCTCCGTGTTTCGATTCTTAGAATTCAGAATCCTTGTTAATTATCGTTGGGTGAGGGTTTTGGTGTGAAGTTAATGGTGGGAAAAGCCCTAGTTGAATATTAGGATCATCGGTTGACCTTGGGTTGATATATTGGTTATAATCCGGGTAATTTAGACCTTTTTTATTGATCATTGCATTAATTAATTCTTTTGACCAAGAACAAGCCTCTAGACTTCGGAAAGGGAAGGCTCAAGCGTCTTAGGAGTATTGAGGCTTAGTTTCGAGGTAGGTGATGGTTCGACTTCCTGTTGTGTTATATATCTTTGTTAATTGCTCCTTTGTATGCATGCATGTATTTGAATAGGAAAACATGAATCGAATCTAATGAAATGATTATGTGTGAACAATTACATGCCATGAACCTGTTACTTGACTATGTGCACTGTTTATTATGGGTGTGATTGTGACTGTGGTTGTGCTGATTGGACCAGGTGTCACGTTCCGTCACATATATTGGATCGGGTGTCACGTTCCGACACATATATTGGATCGGGTGTCACGTTTCGACACATGTATATTGGATCGGGTGTCACATTTCGACACACTAATAGTTTGGGTGTGGGTTCCATGAGAGGACAACTTGTGATTATTACATTCTTGTCTACCTGTCATTGATATTGGGAAATTGTATCCAGCTCCTGAAATGATAATTGAATTGTGCATCCTGTATATGTGTGTTTACTGTGTTGTAATTACTTTCTTATATTTAGCTGACTTGAGTAGCCGCGTGATCCTACCAGTACACCGTGGTTTCGTGTAATGATACTGCACTTGTTCTTTGTTTGTTGAGTACAGGGCATCTTCAGGCGGCTACTGACATACCTCAGCTAGGAGATCATTGACCGAGACCGGATTCGAGGGTGAGCCAGTTCTTTCAGGCTGCCATGGATCCATCATTAGTTTTAGTCCATTCTCTTCGGACTCAGACTAGATGTTCAGACATTTTACTTATGTTTAGTTTTCGGGGTTGCACCCCCTTTTTCTTAGACTTGTTGATTAGTAGAGTTTTGGTACAATGACTTTCAGGTTCTAGGGGTTGACTTTCCGCGAGGGTTATGCTTAGTTGTTTTTTTTAAGCCTTCAAAGTTTATGGGAACTCCATATTTAATTCGTCATTTAAACCTGCTTCTGTATCTTTAAATGGTTTAGTTTCTTTAAGTTGCTTAGTCGGGTTATAGTAGTGGTTCTCCCACCGTAGGGTTAGTGTGGGTGCCAATCACGGCAGTCTTGGTCGTGACACTGGCGCTAGCCCAAACCCAAAAAACCTGACGAATCTTCTTCTTCGATTTTTGGCCCTAACTCGCCTAGAATCGATTGATTTCTTCAAAACTCACTTAGTTTTACTAACCCAACACAAGTAAATGAAAATCCACTCAAAAATCCCTCAAGAACAACCCTTATTCGTAAGATCCTCACCTCAAGAACTCAACAAGACTCCATTGTTAAAGAATGAAGAAAAAACCTCAAAAACTTCTCAAGAATTTAATAATTCGACTTCAAGAACGAATCCATGGTAAAAGTTTACATGATTGGCGGGAGGGAGAACAAACCCAACACTATGAAAGCTTATATACCTCGAAAGAAACAAAGTTCTTGGAAAAAATCCTCGAAACTCGATGAACGCTTGAAACTTTCTCCTTTTTCTCCTCTTCAACTATGCCCTAAATGTTTTGGGGGTGAATGAAACTGATTCTAATTAGTTTAGAACCTTAATTGGGGTTAATTCATGCTTAGACTAAGTGGGGGTAAGAAAAAGACCAAATTACCCCTCCTTAGTTCTGATGGAAAAACCTTAAGAAGAGAGGCTGCACTCAGACGGGTATATCTCCCTCATCCGAACTCGAAATTTAGCAAACTCAGCAGCGTTGGAAAGAGGACTCGGAGATATTCAATTTTATAGATATGGGCCACCTAACTCTTTCTATGCTAAAATTTATGATCGATTGAAGTTGACCAAAGAATAATCTCATAGAGAAATTAAATTGGAAGGAAAGTTTCCAACTCAACTTTACGCTATGGAATTTTAGCGACCTTAACATCTAAGAAAATTTTGAATCACACGGAAAAAAAACTTATTCACCATCAAGAATGACTCGAGTCTCAATTAGAATTTTTGGGATGTTACAATAACTCCCCCTTGGGATCATTCGTCCTCGAATGACGGCTGGACTGAGAATGGAAAGGGGTTACTCTTACTATACTCAAGCCTAACTCAAAATCACCAAGTACTTAACATAAGGTGATTATTCTGATCTAAATCACAAGATTTGGGTTCTATACCTCTGTAAGAAATCACATCTCAAAAACACTACACTAAAGCCTAGAACCTTAACCACTCCATGGACTCCTACTAAGCACTTCTTATAAGAATTCCTAATCCTCTCATCATCTCTGCCAACAAAACTTTCATGCATTATTACCAAGAATCTGACTTAGTACTCATCGTAAAACCTTATCTCCTTCTCCCTCCACATTCATATCGTTAGATGGAATAAACACACACTCACTATCACAATAAGAAATAGATTTATTCTTCTTTATCATCACACCGCTACTATTAACAACCCCACTCTCAAAACTAAAAGGGTAACTGAAGGAGCTTTAGGGTGAAAGGTCATAAGTAGGATTTATTCGAGATATATGATATATGAATATGCATGGCATAACATTATGTTGCTAACCATTGAGAGTAAATAGTGAATTTTCAAGACTGAACATACTATGAGACATGAATGCTAATATGCATAGGTTCATATCATAAGGCTGATATCCATAACTTCATGGATTACGCTTGAGTTTAATGGGCTAAAGTCCTTGCCCCTCATTCTGGAAACTTAACATAGATGCAAATCTCTCTGAAGTGTATGAGCATAGGTCATAGACACAATTCTGATATAAGAAACATCATCATGATGATGTAATGACTGAACTCTGAGGAATACACTAGAGTATGAATGGATTGATATACCTCTTTAACTCTTTCCGAAGACATAACTATCTCATTCTCAACACTTGACTTGATTCCTCATCTTATCATTTCCCCCTTAGGTCTAAAGCTGACACTTGAAAGCTATGGACCTATTCCATCATCTCTAAACTGGTCCACATTCATTTTACTCTAATACTCGGGAAAGGCTTATCTCATGGACAATGAACTCTCTATAAGCAGGTACTAAGACTCCTTCTAAGACCTCTTTCTAATATGTTTCTATTAACTTCTTCTCATTGGCTTATAAGGCCGCTTCAACTGACTTTTAAAGAAAAATAATAATGCTTACATCAGCCTATTCCATATTGACAGCTCCAATATACTATCTAGGCACACATGGAAAATTATTAACTTAATTGGAACCTCGTCTAGTTACAAACGATCTCGGGTACATATCTTAATGCTCTTGTTACTCTTATGACTTAGCCTCACCTCACTTCCCTCATCTAAAAGTTAGGATCTCTCACTTGTACCACTCATATTCATTGCAGTTAACATCTCAATTCCTCACCTACTCTATGTCAAGTCTACCAGATCAGGTCTCAAGACTAACATCATCATCCTCATGTTGCCCTTCTTTTGACCACGACGCTCATTTCAAATTCAAACTTAATGTTCATTACTATACCTAGATATCAATATGATTGCTGCTTACTATACTAACGTACAACTACTAGATAAATATTAAGAAACACTCGCCCACTAAAACTTCATGACAAGTAGTCAATCTTTATCTCTCAGTCTTCATACTTACAAATTTCCATCACATTCCACTTCACAACTTAAGTATTATTTACTCATTCACTATATATCATTGCCTAATTAGTTCTATAACACTTTGAATATTATGGGCTCTCCCTCAAAAATCATAAGCCTGGCTTAGATCTATCACCTCATGAATACTCCTACTCTTCTATTCAACACCTACACTTGGTTATTACCAACACAATGACACCTTATCATAAACTCTTTTCTAGTTAAAATATACTCTAACTCATCCTAATTCATAACTATTCCTCTACCTCATATCACAAACACTAAAAAAGAATATTATTCCTTAGTCTACTCATAAAGGAAAACTTATCATTAATAACTTACTGGGTGCATGATTACAATAACAAAATTTGCCTCATCACTATCTCCTTTTCTTGGATTACTAAATCTTTGCATGCATTCTTCTAACTCTGGGCACTTTACTTCTACTGCTTATAACATCCTAATTCATTCTATCTTTTCGGTGAACACACTACCCAAGCTCGAAAACACACTCCCTCATAAGGGTCTCAATTGGAACAAGGTTTAGAGTAGCGAGTACAATCTTGCTTTTAGCTTGAACGCACGATTCATATGAATATGAGTGCATTCCTTCAAAACTCAACACTTAACTCACTCATGGGCTTCTCTCAAACCCCTCTGCAGTCTTATGACTTCCTCAAGACTTTTACTAAGAGCAACTCATCGATAAAGATCTGATTTTCTTTTCAATATGATTGCTCATATCACGAACTCTAAACAACAATATTATTCCTTAGTCTACTCATAACGGAAACTCATCATTAATAACTTACTGGGTGCATGACTACAATAACAAAATTTGCCTCATCACTATCTCCCTTTCTTGGATTACTAAATCTCTGCATGCATTCTTCTAACTTTGGGCACTTTACTTCTATTGTTTATAACATCGTAATTCATACTATCTTTTTGGGTGAACACACTACCCAAGCTCTAAAACACACTTCCTCATCAGGGTCTCAATTGGAACAAGGTTTAGAGAAGAGAGTACAATCTCGCTTTTAGCTTGAACGCACGATTCATATGAATATGAGTGCATTCCTTCGAAACTCAACACTTAACTCACTCATGGGCTTCTCTCAAGCCCCTCTATAGTCTCACGATTCCCTCAAGGCTTTTACTAAGAGAAACTCATTGATAAAGAACTGGCTTTGCTTTTCAATATGTTGCATTCCTTCGAAATTCAACACTTAACTCACTCATGGACTTCTCTCAAGCCTCTCTGCATTCTCACGACTACCTCAACACTTTTACTGAGAGCAACTCATCGATAAAAAATTATAGCTTTCGATATATTAACTGATAAGGCTCATTTGTCCTGAAAAGTTGGCTAAGTGGCACGTGTGGTCAATCTCTTTCACGACATGGCGGTTTTTATCAGACAATCAGCCAATCTAAGCAACAAAGAAACCTCTTTACTGCAACTAGATATATGCTCATCTCAAACATTGGTTGAATTTTCAGTCTGAATTTCTTTGTAGATTTTGGTGGAAATTAAGATGAAATATTGTTTTTGTCAATTTTAGGGGTGGAAGTCCTATGAAGGAGGGGACACATAATGATGAGATTGTGTCGCTGGAGCTTCCTTCCCCTCCTCCTTGAAAAAAATGGAACTCACAAATTTTCTTTCTCAATTTTAATTGTAGTCATTATGATTTTTCTTAACACTACTAGCTTTATTATTTTACTTGAACACAGTCCTGAAGAAATTCCTATAGTTTTTTTTAATATTTACCTCCCTTAATTAATGGTTTCACTAAATATGAGTTTGTTAACGGAAAGCGTAGATATTTTCTATTTGTTAGATGGTGATGATATATATCCCTCCCTTTTCTAATGAGGATATATTAACTCTAAATCACAAAACTAAGAGATATATTTGCCCCTTTTCCATTTATACTATAGTAACCAACTGGTCAGGTAGTTTAAAATAAAATTCTTAGAAAAAAAAGCATTGGCATTTTCTCCTAGCATATGTATACATCTTCATTATTGATTGGTGTTGATTTGTTTAGTTGAACATAACATAAAAGTCATTGTATATTGTCGTGTTTGGACTAGAAAACTCTAATACCTTGATATCATTATCATGTGAAATTAAGAATCACACTCCCTTTTAAGATATTTTTGCTTAATTTAACAAAAAAATTGCTCCCGTTGTTACTCTTGTCAAGAAAATAAACTTGTAACACCCCGAAATTTTTTGAGCTAAGACTCGAACCATTCTTCGTTGTGAGTAAGATTCTTTTGAATAATTTAAATTTTCTTAGGTGTCAAGGTCGCTAGATATAGCACTTCGAGTTCCAAAAAGAACCAAAGAGAAATTCATTCAAGTCTTCCGTAAGTTCTTTTAAGTTTTGGGTCAACATAAAATGACCATAAATTTTAGTACATAATGAGTTAGGGGGTCTATGACGTATCTAATCAAAGATCTTTGAGTCCTTTTTCCAACGCAACCAAGTTTTCTAAAATACGAGTTCGGATGAGGGAGATATTACTGTTTGAGTGCAACCTCTCTAGATAGGGCCTTTTCACCCGAACTAAGGATGGGTATTTTAGTCTTTTCCTTACCCTCGACTTAGTCTAAGCATGAATTACACCCAAACGTTTAGTGTTTTAGAGAGAAGATTCAAGAGGAGAAAAGTTCAAGGTTTCAAGTGTTCATTCAAGATTTCTCCAAGAACCTAGTTCTTTGAGGTATGTAAGTTCTCATAGTGTATGGTTCATTCACCCACATGCCAATCATGTGATTTTTATCCGTAATTTCATTCTTGAGGTTGAATGATTTAAGTTCTTGAGGAGTTCTTGAAATTTTGGCTTCATCTTTGTCAATGGAGTCTTGTTGAGTTCTTGAGGTGAGGGTCTTGCGAATGAGTTATTGTTTTGGTAGGTTTTGAGTGGGTTTTCGATCTAAGTGTGTTTAGTGTATGATTCTAAGAGAATTTGGAGGAAATCATTCGAATCTAGATGAGTAAGGGCTGGAAAATTGAGAATGAAGTTCGTCGGGATTTCATGACACTGCCTGGGGAGGTGCACAACTAAGGCGCCAAGAGGGCAGGCGCCCCGCGCCTGCAGTGCGCTAGAAATGGGGTGTTGTAGTTGAGGGGATGTCGCCTTGCGCCAGGAATGCGCCAGGGTCGCCTGCCTCTGCCTCCCTTCCGTCATTCGTTCCGTCTAAGTTCTTTTAAAACATATCTTCACTCTATTCTTGATTTTAACTATCCAAACTATATCTAATCATCGATAAATCCTATATATCATAATCATGATCCTTGAATTCATAATTCAAATTCGAAGTAGAGTTAATAGTAAAGTTTGAGAAAATCCCTTTGAGTCTTTTCGATGAGTTTTCTACAATTACTTATAATTGTTTCAAGACTCAAGTAAGCGAGTATGAAAATGAGAAGAGTGTATTCATGAGCCTACATTATTATTAAGATCCTTGAGTCGAGTCGTTCATGAACAAAAATTCCGCATGAACTCCATAAATTGAGTATCTTTGAGAGGAGTAGTATCTTCGAGTTCTAAGTTCTTGAGTATTGAGTTCCCTATACTTTTGATATTTTATTCCTAATTATGGGACTACCATATGTTATACATGAAGATTCTTGGGTTGAGTCATTCATACCCATAATTCTGCATGAACCCTATGAGTCGAGCATTCTTGAGATGAGTAGTATCATTGAGTCCTTGAGTTCTAGAGTTATCAATTTCTGAGTATTGAGTCCTATATATGGTTATTGAAACCCTTGAATTGAGTCGTTCACATCCATAATTCGGCATGAACCCTATTTTAAGAAGTCTTTTACAATTATTTATAATCTATTTAAAGACTTGAGTAAATGAGTATGACGATGAGGAGAGTCAAGTTTTATTTTTCAAAATGAATATAAGGGAACTAAGTATTCCCAAGAGTTAATATTTTTACATTTCAAATGAGAGGAAACTTTGATTTCCAAATGAGTTCACGAGGAGTTTTGAGCACTATCTCTTTTAAGAGAACCTTTTGAGTAATAATCTCAAAGTTTTGAGGACGAGAATTTGTTTTTAAACATATTAGCATGAGTTATATTATTAGGAGTAGTATTGAGCATGAATATGGGGACGATTTCAGACAATTCAAATTCCTCATAAACCATGTATGCTAACATAGGTAAAAAGGGGTCATACTTTTTAGATGATTCCTTATTGCTTTTAAGCATAACTTAGTGGATCCACTTAGTTGAGGATGTCTTATACTCCGGCAAGGTATAGGACAGTTCTGGCAGCGTGGGAGAGACGATATATCATCACATAGCTCATAGTGATGGTTGTCAATCAGAGAATCTCCCAAATAAGAGTTATTATTGTATTTTTACATACAATTGAGTTATTATTGTATTTTTACATACAATTGAGTTATTATCTATTGTTTTAAAAGCTTTTTATGTATTTCATCTTTTATTGTTGCTTTATCCTTGAGTATCTTGAGTTGAGTATCTTTGAGTTTAGTATCTTGAGCCGAGTATCTTCAAGTTGAGTATCTTACCTTTGAGTTGAGTATCTTACCTTTGAGTTGAGTATCTTATCCTTGAGTTGAGTATCCTACCCTTGAGTGGAGTTTGAATTGAGTTGAGTTGAGTGAGTTTTAGAAGAGGTAAGTATGTTTCTTTTTTATTAGTTCAAGCTTTTGTTTATGCTTTAGAATTCCCCTTACATGCTCGTACATTCCATGTACTGACGCCATTTGGGCTGCATCTTTTATAATGCAGATACATGTATTCAGGGTCATCAACAGACGCTTCGTTGATACCACTCGTAGTTCCAGGTAGCTTTGGTGAGCCTCCTTGCTTCAGGAGGGTTCTCATCTTATTTTTAGTTGTTAGGATGTCGAGGGTCTTGTCCCGATAATCCTTTTGTTATAGTAGAGGCTTCGTAGATAGTTTAAAAGTCGAGGAGTCTATCATTATTCCCTTTGATTTTTTAATGTTTTGAATTCATGAGGCATTTAACTAATACTTGTTAAATTATTTGCAAAAAATTATTGGAATTGAGTTTAAATTATGTTTTTAAAGTTATTTTTGCATCATGAGTTTTCATTTTTCTTGAGTAAGTCTTCCGCTGAGTAATGAGCCAGGCCAAGGGTTCGCTTGGGAATCAATAATGGTTTTTGACTGCCAGTTACATCCAGGGTGTAGGCTCGGGGCGTGAAAAACTTGGTATCAGATCACAGAGTTCAAGTGTCCTAGGGTGTCTATGAAGTCGTGTCAGTAGGGTCTCATTTATGGTTATGAGGGGCCACATCTATAAACGAGGGACTATAGACATTTAAGAAATTTTTCCCTTCTTTCATACTCTAAATCATGCAATAAAACTATGTCGTAAGTAGCTTATTTCAAACTCGTGCGTTTCTCAAATTCATTTGACTATCCCTCATAATAGAGGTGGTTGAAAAGTAAAATCTGTTCTTTATCGATGAGTTGCTCTTAGCAAAAATCTTAAGCAAGTCATGAGACTATGGAGAGGCTTGAGTGGAGCCTATGAGTGAGTTAACTATTGAGTTCGAAAGAATGCACTCACATTCATATGAATCATGCGTTTGAGCTGAAATCGAGATGTACTCTCTTCTGTAAACCTTATTCAGGTGAGACCCTTATGAGGAAGTGTGTTTTAGAGCTTGGGTAATTTTTCACCTTAAAAGTTACTATGAACTACGAGATTATGAGCAGTAGTAGTAAAGAGTGCCCTTAAGTTAAGAGAAAAACATGCAGAGGTATAGAAATCTATGAAAGGGAGATAGTGATGGGGCAGATTATGTTATTGCAATTATGCACCCAGTCAGTTATAAGGGATGAGTTCCTTTATGAGTAGAATAAGGAATAATAATGTTGTAGAGAGTTCTTGATAGAAGGAAGAGGAATAGTTACTAGTCAGGATGAGATAAAGTGTACTTTTAACTAGAATAGAGTTGATGTCGATGTGCCATCTTGTTAGAGAAGACAAAATATATGTGTGGAATCAGAGAGCAGAGTATTCATGAGGTGATCGACCCAAGCTAGGCTTATGAATTTTGAAAGGGGAAACCCCATGGTATTCAAAAGATGATAGAAGTATTTGAGAGGTAATGAGCAGTAAGTGAGTAAATAGTACTTAAGTTGTGAAATGGAAGGTGAAGGTAATCTGTAGGTGGGTAGACGGAGAGCTAAAAATTTCCTACTTGTCATGAGATCTTAGTGGGTGAGTGTTTCTTGACTTTTCTGGTAGTCGCTAGTAGTATAAGGTGTGAGCAATCATATTGATATTCGTGTTTAGTACTAGAAACTAAGCTTGAACTGGAGATGAGTGTCGTGATCAAAAGATGGAAACATGAGAGTTATAGTGTTAGTTTTGAGATCTGATCTAGTAGGTTTGACCTGAAATAGGTGAGGAGATCAAAGTGGTACCTTGCAATGAAAATGTGGTATTATGACCCATAGAGGAGAGAAATGAAGGTAGAGCAGTAAGAGGTACACCCGAGATGGTATGTGGCGAGACGAGGTCCCAATTGAGGTTGTGATTTTTTATGTGTGCCTAGAGTGTATAATTGAGCTGCCAATATGGGATAGGCTGGTGCAAGTGTAATTTTCCTAAAGAGTTAGATGAAGCAGCCTTAGGAGCCAATGAGAAGAAGTCAAGAGAAACATCTTAGAAAGAGGTCTTAGTACCTTCTTATAGAGAGTTCGGTAGTCATAAGATGGATTTTTCCCAAGTGTTAGAGTAAAGAGGGATGTAGACCAGTTTAGAGATAATGGAATAGGTCCATAGCCTTCAAGTGTCAGCTTTAGACCTAAGGGGGAGATGATAAGAGGAGAAATCAAGTCATGTGTTGGGGATAAGATAGTAATGAGTTCAAAAGAGTATGGGATATATATTTCAGAGGTCCTTTTAGTAGTGGAGTGATGTTAGAAGAAGAACGTTAATGTTCTTATCATGATTAATGGTGTGATAATTCCATCTAAGGTTATAAATGTGGAGGAAGAGTAGGATGAGGTTTTACTATGAGAAATAGTTAAATGAGAGCCCTTAGTTGGTTCCGAGTAGTAATGCGGTAAATTCTAGTTGCTATGGAAGAGATGATGAGAGAATAAGAACTTATTAAGGAGCTGGTTAGTAGGAGTCCATAGAATTATTAAGAGTACTAAGCTTGAATGTGGTGTTGTTAAACCTTAGGTGGTTCTTGATATGAGCCCCATGTTGATTAAATGTGGTGGTAAAGAGTAAAATTCTTGGGATGAGATTCCTTATAGAGAGGTATAGAACCCGAACCTTAGGAGTTGGGTTAAGCTTGAATATAGTAAGAGCATGCCGTTAGACTCAGACCTTGGTAAGAGGAGCCATGTACCCTTGTGGGAGCTATGAGGTGCAGCCAATGAGGTATGGTAATAAGGAAAGAAGAGCGTAGTTGAGTAGTGTTGCAGTCACATTACCCCGGGCATGGTATTGCTATTCTTACTTCATGCCCAGAATTCCTTTGTTTCAGATAAGGTAACTTCAGAGAAAGCGTGACTATGTTAACAACAACATCGTTCTTGAGTTATGTGCTATAGAGAGTTCAAACTCTTAGTATGAATCAGTTTAGCTTATGTTAGTAGGAAAAGTTCATGAGTCAGAAGAGATAGTGAGAGTAACCCCATTCCATACCCAGTCCAGCCGTTATTCGAGGATGAATGATCCCACGAGGGAGATAATGTAACACCCCAAAAAAATTTGAGCTAATACTCGAACCATTCTTCGTTGTGAGTAATATTTTTCCGAGGAATTAAAATTTTCTTAGGTGTCAAGGTTGATAGATATAGCACCTCGAGTTCCAAAAAGAACCAAACAGAAATTCATTCAAGTCATGCGTAAGTTCTTTTAAGTTTTGGGTCAACTTCAAACGACCATAACTTTTAGCCCATAATGAGTTAGGTAGCCCATGAGGTATCAAATTGAAGATCTTTGAGTCCTCTTTCCAAACGCCACCAAGTTTGCTAAAAATATGAGTTCGGATGAGGGAGATATTACCGTTTGAGTGCAGCCTCTCAAGATAGGGCTTTTTCACCTGAACTAAGGAGGAGTATTTTAGTCTTTTCTTTACCCCACTTAGTCTAAGCGTGAATTACACCCAATTTAGGGTCTAAACTGATTAGAATTAGTTTTATTCATCTCCAAAACGTTTAGTGTTTTAGAGAGAAGATTCAAGAGGAGAAAATTTCAAGGTTCAAAGCGTTAATTCAATATTTTGCCAAGAACCTAGTTCTTTGAGGTATGTAAGTTCTAATAGTGTTGGGTTCGTTCACCCAAACGCCAATCATCTGATTTTTATCCGTAATTTTGTTCTGGAGGTTGAATGATTTAAGTTCTTGAGGTTTTGGCTTCATCTTTCTCAATGGAGTCTTGTTGAGTTTTTGAGGTGAGTGTCTTGCGAATGAGTGATTGTTTTGGTAGGTTTTGAGTGGGTTTTCAATCTAAGTGTATTTAGTATATGAATCTATGAGAATTTGGAGGAAATCATTCGAATCTACATGAGGTAGGGCTGGAAAATTTAGAAGGAAGTTCATCGGGATTTCTGGGTACTGCCTGGGGCGGCGCGCCACTAAGGCACCAAAGATGCTGGTGCCCCGCGCTTGCAGTGCGCTAGAAATGGGGCGCTGTAGTTGAGGGGTTGGCGCCCTGCGCCAGGAATTTTCCAGGGTTGCCTGCCTCTGTCCCCCTTCCGTCGTTTGTCCCGTCTGAGTTCTTTTAAAACATATCTTCGCTCTCTTCTTGATTTTAACTATCCAAGCTACATCTAATCATCGATAAATCCTATATATCATAATCATGATCCTTGAATTCATAATTCATAATTCAAATTTGAGGTAGAGTTAAGAGTAAAGTTTGAGAAAGTCCCTTTGAGTCTTTTCGAGGAGTCTTCTACAATTACATATAATTGTTTCAAGACTCGAGTAAGCGAGGATGAACATGAGAAGAGTATATTCATGAGCCTACATTATTATTGAGATCCTTGAGTCGAGTTGTTCATGCCCGAAAATTCCGCATGAACTCCATAAATTGAGTATCTTTAAGAGGAGTAGTGTCTTCGAGTTCTAAGTTCTTGAGTATTAAGTTCCCTATCCTTTTGAGATTATATTCCTAATTATGGGACTGCCATATGTTATACATGAAGGTTCTTGAGTTGAGTCTTTAATTCTTATAATTCTGCATGAACCCTATGAGTCGAGCATTCTTGAGATGAATAGTATCATTGAGTCCTTGAGTTCTGGAGTTATCGAGTTCTGAGTATTGAGTCCTATATATTGTTATTGAAATCCCTGAATTGAGTCGTTCACGTCCATAATTCGGCATGAACCCTATTTTAAGAAGTCTTTACAATTATTTATAATTTGTTTAAAGACTTGAGTAAATGAGTATGAGGATGAGGAGAGTCGAGTTTCATTTTTCAAAATGAATATAAGGGAACTAAGTATTCCGAAGAGTAAATGTGTGTACATTTAAAATGAGAGGAAACTTTGATTTTCAAATGAGTTCACGAGGAGTTTTGAGCACTATCTCTTTTAAGAGAACCTTTTGAGTAATAATCTCAAAGTTTGAGGATGAGGAAATATTTTAAAAATATGAGCATGAGTTATATTATTGGGAGTAGTATTAAGCACCGATATGGGGACGTGTTCAGACAACTCAAAGTCCTCATAAACCATGTATGCCAACATGGGTAACAAGGGTCATGCTTTTTAGATGATTCCTTATTTCTTTTAAGCACAACTTAGTGGATCCACTAAGTTGACGATGTCTTATACTCCGGCAAGGTATAGGACAGTTCTGACAGCATAGGCGAGACGTTGTATCATCACATAGCTAATAGTGATGGTTGTCAGTTAGAGAATCTCTCAAATAAGAGTTATAATTGTATTTTTACATACAATTGAGTTATTATTGTATTTTTACATACAATAGAGTTATTATTGTATGTTTACATACGATTGAGTTATTATCTACTGTTTTAAAAGCTTTTCATATATTGCATCTTTTATTGTTGCTTTATCCTTGAGTATCTTGAGTTGAGTATCTTTGAGTTGTGTATCGTGAGCCGAGTATCTTACCTTTGAGTTGCGTATCTTATCCTTGAGTTGAGTATCCTACCCTTGAGTGGAGTTTGAGTTGAGCTGAGTGAGTTTGAGAAGAGGTAAGTATGTTTCTTTTCTATTAGTTCATGCTTATGTTTATGCTTTAGAATTCCCCTTACATGCTCGTACATTCCATGTACTGACGCCATTTGGCCTGCATTTTTTATGATGCAAATACAGGTATTCAGGGTCATCAACACACGCTCTGTTGATACCACTCATAGTTCCAGTTAGTTTTGGTGAGCCTCCTTGCTTCCGGAGGGTTCCACTCTTATTTTTAATTGTTAGGATGTCGAGGCTCTTGTTCCGAAAATCCTTTTATAATAGTAGAGGCTTCGTAGATAGTTTAAAAGTCGAGGAGTCTATCATTATTCCTTTTGTTGTTGTAATGTTTTGAATTCATGAGACATTTAACTAATACTTATTAAATTATTTTCAGACAATTATTGGAGTTGAGTTTAAATTAAGTTTTTAAAGTTATTTTTGCATCATTATTTTTTATTTTTCTTGAGTAAGTATTCCGCTGAGTAATGAGTCAGGCCAAGGGTTCACTTGAGAACCAACAATGATTTTTGAGTGCCAGTTACGTCCAAGGTGTAGGCTCGGGGCATGACAACACTCTTCTTCAAATGTCTTAGAAATTCTAATGATTTGATCAATTTCATTTCCATCCTTTTTAATTTTGTACTTCAGAGTTGAAGTGTTGCAAATACTAAAATGGGTGCTTGAGCAAATGAGTTTTACTCCTTAGATATTGGTAAAGATATATCTATGTGTTCGTTGATAAAAATATAGCTACTGTATTTTGTTAATGATTCTTTTAAATTTTTTAAGGCTACAAAATTGTTACAATATCATCCAATAAAGTTGAATTAAGTGAAAGAAACTTGCAGGTTCCTCCTAGAAGTTGGAACTAAGATGAAATCGACATGTATTGCTACCTGTCAAAATGGTAGGATCAAAAGAGAAAATATACAAATGATATGTTGAATATAATTATCAAGATTCTGGTTGTTCTGAACTCTGAAGTAACAAAGAAAAACTATTCAAAGTTCAATTCTTCTCTACACAAATGAATTCGAATGACCTGCTGAAATTTGTCTCCTCTTTAATATGTGCATCAATTCCTCTCTGTGTTTTGCATGTTACATGTTGAAGAAGTCGTAGAAATAGAATATGGTAAATATTTTAAGATTCATTATATCAAGATGTGCCAAAAATCACAAAAAATTTACAACTCTTTAAAAAATCACAACCCATCAGAAAAATCACAATACTTCAATGTGAAAAAGTGTCTTCTTTTATTATATTAATATAAATAAATATAGTATGAAATATTTTGTAGGATTTGGCCTAAGACTTTTTGTATTAGTCCTTATCCAGCTTCTTTGACATAACCAATAAATTGAACCAATGGTTCATAAAGTTGCTTTAAAATTATAGTATAAAATATAAAATATAAAATATGTACTAAATCGGGTGTTAAGAAGAAGAAGAATAAAAAAACTTAGAAAATTTGTAGTTTCAAAATGTGAGAGAATCTTTCTCTTTATAGCCAACAAATGGTAGTATGAACAAGTGTTTATTGTACTTATTCGAAAAATCACAACCCTTCGAAAAAGTCACAATTCTTTGGAAAGACACAATAGAAAGGCAACAACTCTTTGAAAAGGCGCAATCCTTCAATGTAAAAAGGTGTCTTCTTTTAATATATTTTATATTATAATATAAATAAATATAGAATACGTACTAAATTAGGTGTTCTAAGAAGAAGAAGAAGAATAGAAAACTTAGAAAATTTCAAGTCTAAAAATGTGAAGCAACTCTCTCTTTATAGCAAACAAAGTAGTATATGAACATGAGCTTATTGTGAATTATTAGAAAAGCTGGTACAACCCTTCAGAAAAGGCACAACCCTTCAGAAAGGTCATAACTCATCCAAAAAGTCACAACTCTTTAGAAAAGTCAGAACCTTTCAGAAAAGTCACAACTCTTTGGAAAAGTCACAACCCTTTGGAATAGTCACAACCCTTCTCAAAAGTTGCAAACCTTTGAAAAGATCATTAGACCATCTCCAGCCCACCTCTATTTTACTCTCCATTCGGTATGTTTGGAGAGTAAAATAGAGAATGAACACTCCAAACCACCTCCATATTAATCTCTATCCTCTATTTATAGAGGGGTGAATAGTAATTCTCCACCTCTCCATTTCACTTTTTCATTATTTTAATATTATTTCTATTATTTTTTTAGGAATATGTTATTTTACATATAATATCATTAATTAAAAATATAATATCTGTAATTCCTTTTAAATATAATATACTATTTTAAAAAATATAATATTTAATATATACTATTTTCATCTCGAATTGATAATTTTTTTTATTTTTTTTATTTTTGTCACTAATATAAATCTATGATTTGAACAATTTTTAGCCAAACATAAAGTAGTTAAGGACAAAAATGCCCATTTTTAACTCTGTAATGCATTTATAGAGTATTTATGGGAGCAATGTCATAATCTTGAAAGTTGAGTATTTATGTAATATTTTTGTAATTGTATTTCATTGATGATTTCTTTTATATGAATTGTCCATTAATTTGTATATTATAGAATATTTTATTGCAATTTATGTTATTTAAAAAATTTAGAATAAAATATAATTTTATAGTAAATAAAGAATTTGGAAAATAAAATATAATATTACATCAAAATTATATAAAATGATTATTTGGAAGAAAAAAAAGAAAAGAAATGATATATATATATGAAATAAGAAAATAAGAATGAAATATAAATAATAATATAATATTAAGGAGAGAGAAAAAAGTTCTTTTTTAGAGAGTAAAATAGAGAATTTGGTTGAAGTTGGTTGTCTGAAAAAATAGAGAACTCTATATTTAGAGGGTAAAATAGCGTATAAGACCATCTCCAACCCATCTCTATTTTACCCTCTATTCTATATATTTAGAGGGTAAAATGGAGAATGCCCTCTACAACCCATATTCATATTACTCTCTATTCTCCATTTTGGAGAACTACTATTCACCTCTCTATTTCACTTTTTGATTAATTTAATATTATTTATATTATATCATTAATTAAGTCATTATTACTTATATTATTTTATAATATAATATAACATCTAAAAATATATTATTTACAAGTTACTATTTCCACCCCAATTAATAATTTTATTTATTTATTTTTTTTAAAAATTGTTACTATAAATATGTAATTCAAAATTATTTTAATTTTGTTTACATTATATAAGAATATTAATTAAGTCTTTAATATTTGTAATTATTTTGTAAATAATATAACATCTAAAAACATATTATTGATGAGTATACTACATCCATTCCAAATTAAAAATTATTCTAATTTGATTTTTAATCTTTTTGTCACTTTAAATATGTATTTTAAAATTATAATTATTTTTCACTATTAAGAATGCACAAAACTTACATGATAATTCAAACAATCCACTTATATGTTATAGTGATAAATTATTAAACTACACTTTTTTAATGAACATGAAAATAATTGATGCAATAGTTCAAAAAGGAATAGAGAAAGTAAATTAGTATACGAAATAATTGAATACAAGATGAAATTGTTAATTTAAATAATTTTTAGCTATACATAAAAGAAATAAGGACAAAAAGTTGCTCATTTTGAACCCCATAATGTATTAATAGACCATTTAAGGAAGCAACGCAGTAATCTTGAAAGTTGAATATTTATGTAAAATTAAAAATAAATTTATGATGATGCAATATTTATCATGTAATTGTATTTCATCAATGATTTCACTTTTATTTTAATTGTTAGTTAATGTGTATAATATATAATATTTGTTGCAATTATGTTATTTAGAAATTTAGAATAACATATAATTTTATATTAAATGAAGAATTTAAAAATAAAATTTATATTATATGAAGACTATAGGGTTATTATTTGCAAAAAGAAGAAATGATTTACATAATGAAATAAGAAAATTGTAACGACCTGATTCCGTCGTTAGGAAAAAGCCAATGGGAAAAGAACTGAGGCCAGAAAACTTTGGAGTAGTGACTTGGAAATTCCTAGTCTAGTCCAGATTTAGACAAAATCTGAGTCATGTGAGGTCTAGGGAAATTTGGTAATGAATGAGAGATATAATAAGGTATTTGATTATATGAGTGGATAGCCAAGACTTTAAGGAGCCTGTACGGCTTTACGGAATCGAATTTGGGCGAGTAGAACTCCCGAAACTGATCTTAGCGTGAATGGATAGTTTTTGAATGTCACGGGTTGAAGGTGTGTTGTGAAATGGGGGTTTGAAACTCTAATTCCGACGTTCTGTCTCCGCACAAGCCGCCATGGTGGGGAAGCTTTGGCCTGATGGGGTCCGCAGAAGCCGCCCAGTCGCGACTTAAGTCGGGATTAAACCCCAAAAATATTACTTTTCTGCAAGTTTCGTTCTTGAGAGCTAGGAGACAACCCAAGGATAATTCTTGAAGGTTTTCCACCTCTTCTAGCACTAAAGGTAAGGTTTTTACTCCCCTAATCCATTTTTCGATCCGTAGAACTTAGATTCTTGGGTAATTATTATTGGAGGAAGGTTTTGACCTGTGATTAATGGTGGAAAAAGCCCTAAATTGGGTATTGGGATCTTGGGTTTGGCCTAGGGTTGATAATGTTGATTATAATCTGGGTAATTAGGCCACGTTTATTGATCCTTGGATTAATTGTATGTTTTTAGACCAGGAACAAGCGGAAAGAATCCGGAAAGGAAAAATTCAAGTGCCTTAGGAGGATTCAAGCTTGGTTTCGAGGTAGGTGATGGTTTCATTTCATGTTTGTGTGACGTATGTTGGTATTTGCTTCATTGTAAAGCATGTTTGTATGTGAATGAAGTACTATTGATCAAACCTAATGAATTGAGTATCAATGAACAAATGTAGGCCATGATTCAATACTTGATTGTATGATTATGAGTATGTATCTTGTGAGTGTGAATGTGATTGTGGTTGTGTTGATTAGATCGGGTGTGACATTCCGACACATACATTGGATCGGGTGTCACGTTCTGGCACATATATTGGATCCGGTGTCACGATCCGACACACTAATTGGGATCGGATGTCACGTTCCGGCACACTAACAGTTTGGGTATGGGTTCCATGAGAGCACCATTGAATTGTCATGTTTACTTGTTAATGAGAATGTGGAATTGTACATTGCTCCGAAAATGATAATCGGTGTGTATATATATATTTTGTACATGTCATGCTTACTATGTTGTAACTGCTTATATATGTTTCGCTTACTGGAATAGTTGTGTGATCCTACCAGTACACTGTGATTGTGTACTGTTACTGCACTTGCTCGTTCTTTGTGTAGTACATGGCATCTTCAGGCGGCTATTGATAGACCTCAGCTAGGAGCTCAGTGATCGAGACCGAATTTCAAGGGTGAGCCAGTTCTTTCAGGTTGCCAAGGAGTCCTTCATTTTGTTTATTTCATTCTCTTCGGACTCAGACTATCATTAGATGTTTCGTATGTTAATTGGGGTTGTACCCCTTTTCTTATACTTGTCCTTTTCAGAGTTTCGCTACAATGACTTTCAAGTTCTAGAGGTTGTTCTTCCGCATTAGTTTTGTTAGTTATTTATTTAGACCTTTGGAGTTTATGGGAACTCAATATAATTTCTGCATTTAAACCTGCTCCCGTATCTTTAAATGTATAGATTTTTTGTTAAGGTTGCTTAGTCTGGTTGTAGTAATGGTTCTCCCACCGGAGGGTTAGTGTGGGTGCCAACACGACGGTCTGGGTCGTGACAAAGTTGGTATAAGAGCCATAGGTTCGTTGATCTCGTTTTACCAAAACGAGTCTAGTAGAGTCTTGCCGAATGGTACATAGACGTCTGTACTTTTCTTCGAGAGGCTACAAGACTTTAGGAAAATTTCTTTGTTCTACTCTTTCGTGCTATGACTTGATTCCAATTGGTATCTGGCGATCCAAATTAGTATCTAACCTTCTTTCTTCTTCTGTCCTATGATGGTTAACACTCGTTTCAACGGTGTCGGGTCCGCAGCTCCAGTCAATGAGCCAGCTGAGGAATCCACAGCAAGAGGATGCAGTCGAGGCAAGGGTAGAGGAAGAGCAAGGGGCAGAGGTCGAGGAAGGGTAGCACCCGCTAGGGGTGGAGCACCAGTTGAGAATGCTCCCAGGGATGAGGTTCCTCCCGCACTTCACTAAGAGGTAGAAGAGAATTTGAAAATCGAGGAGGAAGAGGAGGTTGGACCAGAGGGGGATGCACAATAAGAGGCTACAAGTATCCCTCCTTTAGACCCAGTATTAGCTCAACAGATTATGAGTTTTCTGAAGGGATTGGTCGGTCCTGGAGTTATTCCAGCAGCGCAAGCAACTCAAACTCCCGCCAACCCTCCCATTGTTGTTACTGTCCCCAAGGTAGGTGGATTTGTAGGCACTGATGCCTTTTTCCGTCCCTTATTGGGTTCTGTGATGACTGGTGATGAGCATGAGATGCTGACTAAGTTTCTTAAACTAAAGTCGCCTGTGTTTCATGGTTCTGAGAGTGAGGACTCTGATGAGTTTATTTTGGACTATTATGAGAGACTTCAAAAGTTAGGTATTGTGCACCAGCATGAGGTAGTGTTCGTGACCTTTCAGCTTCAAGGCGAGGCTAAGCAATGGTGGAGGGCCTATGAGGAATGCAGATCGTCAGTTTTACCCCCACTCACTTGGACAGTTTCATGCTCTGTTTCTGGAAAAGTATGTGCCACAGACTTTGAGAGATCGTAAGAAGGATGAATTCATGGCTTTAGAGCAATGTGGTATGTATGTAGCTGCTTATGAGGCTAAGTTCCATACTTTGTCTAGATATGCTACACAATTGGTGACTACCGAGGAGGAGAGGATTCGTCTAATTATCAAAGGATTGAACCCCAAATTACAGGTATTGTCTGTTCACATGACTTCTTCAAGAAATTTTTTTAATGAGGTGACCGACTTCGGAAAGAAAGTGGAAGGAGTTAGACGTGATGGGCAGGCTAAGGCTTTGGAAAAGAAAGCCAAGAGCACAGGTAACTTTCAGGGTTCCTACTCCAAAGGTTCAGGTAAGCCGACACTTGCAGCCCGGCCAATTCACTCCGCCAAGCCCACCTCTACAGGTAGTTACTCAGGAACTCCACAACAGAATTTTATTCAGGATAGTCAGGGAGCCGCGTCTTCGGCTAGCGGCAGACCGTCTTTTGATCGTTCTTGCTATATTTGTGGAGCACCTGGACTTATGAGGAGAGATTTTTTCTAGCCACACATGTTGGACCCTGCACAGCAGCAGACTAGAGTAGTGGTACCCATGGGCAACGGTAATAATGGTAGAGGACATTCACAAGGTGGAAGAGGAGGAAATCAGTGAGGTCGTGGAGGTCGGGGAAATGGTAATGCAGACAGAGGTGAAGCGCAGCCAGGCAAGAAGGCGTCCCGTCAATATGACAAGACTAAGTTTTATGCTTTTCCAGGAAAAACCGAGGTGGAGACGTCTGATGTGGTGATCACAGATACTATTCTTGTCTTTGACCGGATGGCTAGTCTGTTGTTTGTTCTAGGTTCTACTTTTTCATACGTGTCAGTTCAGTTTGCCTTGGGATTTGATGCGATTTGTGATGTACTTGATGCCCCCATCCATGTTTCCACCCCGATTGGAGAGTCTGTCATAGTCACCCATGTTTATCGTGCTTGTTCTGTTATGTTTATGGGCTTCCAAACTTGGGCTGATTTGGTTATTTTGGATATGACTGACTTTGATATAATCCTAGGCATGACTTGGTTGTCCCCCTATTATGTTGTGGTTAATTGTAATACTAAGGCTGTGACTCTAGAGATCCCGGGTAGGGAAAAGTTAGAGTGGAAAGGGGTGTGCAAGCCTAAGCCAGCTAAGGTCATATCTTCCATTCAAGCTAGGAAACTGGTGGGGCAGGGGTGTTTGGCTTATTTGGCTCATATTCGGGATGTTGAGGTTGAGTCTCCTTCCATTGAGTCTATTCCTATAGTGTTAGAATTTAGAGAAGTGTTTCCTACCAATTTGCCTGGTATGCCTCCAGATAGAGATAAAGATTTTTGCATTTACTTGGAACCTAGTACTAGCCCCATCTCCATTCCTCTTTATCGCATGGCTCCGGTGGAGTTGAGAGAGCTTAAAGCTCAAATTTAGGAACTTATTGATAAAGGTTTCATCCGTCCTAGTGCCTCCCCGTGGGGTGCTCTGATCTTGTTTGTTAAGAAAAAGGATGGTAGTATGAGGATGTGCATATACTATCAACAATTGAATAGGGTCACCATTCAGAATAAGTATCCACTGCCTCGGATAGATTATTTTTTTGACCAGTTACAGGGTGCATCAGTTTTTTCTAAGATTGATCTAAGGTCTGGTTACCATCAGCTAAAGATTAGGCCTGAAGATGTACCAAAAATGGCATTCAGGACCCGCTATGGGCACTATGAATTTCTAGTGATGTCGTTTGGGTTGACAAATGCACCTGCAGCTTTCATGAGTTTGATGAATGGTGTGTTCAAACCATTTCTGGATTCATTTTTGATTGTTTTTATTGATGACATTTTGATTTATTCAAAGAGCATGCCGACCATCTTCGCATTGTTCTGGGTGTTCTTGGGAGACAAAAATTGTATGCTAAATTTTCTAAGTGTGAGTTCTGGTTGGATTCAGTGGCCTTTTTGGGGCATGTAGTTTCAAGGAAATGGGTAATGGTAGATCCCCAAATGATCGAAGCAGTCAAAAATTGGGTCCGGCCTAGTTCTATGACTAAAATAGGAGTTTTGTGGGGCTCGCCAGCTACTATCACCGGTTTGTGAAGAATTTTGCTTCTATCGCCATGCATTTGACCAGGTTGACCAAAAAGGAGGTACCTTTCGAGTGGACTGACAAATGTGAAGAGAGCTTTCAAAATCTCAAGATTCTTCTGACCACAGCACATATTTTGGCACTACCGGTTGAAGGTAAAGTTTTTATTGTTTATTGTGATGCTTGACATTCGGGTTTGGGTGTGGTGTTGACGTAGGATAAGAATGTCATAGCTTATGCATCGCGGCAGTTGAAAGTGCATGAGCGAAATTACCCAACACATGATTCGGAGTTGGCAACGGTAGTGTTTGGTCTCAAGATCTGGTGGCATTACCTTTATGGGGTCAAGTGTGAGGTATTTACTGACCATCGTAGCCTACCGCATGTATTCACTCAAAAGGATCTATATCTGAGACAGCGAAGGTGGATGGAGTTACTCAAAGATTATGATGTGACCATCCAGTATCATCCGGGTAAGGCTAACGTGGTGGCAGACGCGTTAAGCCGGAAGGCGGTGAGTATGGGTAGTCTAGCTTGCTTGGGTATATCCAAGCGACCTTTGGCTAGGGAAATTCAAACCTTGGAGTCTAAGTTCATGCAATTGGGCATCTCTGAAAGAGGTGGGGTGTTAGCGAGCATTGAGGTTAGGGCCACATTCATTGAGGAGATCCAGGTCAAACAGTTTGAGGATGAAAGTTTGTATGAGCTCAGAAAGAAGACAGTGTCTGGTAAGGCACAAGATGCGACTCTTGATGCGGGGGGTGTGGTCAGTTTTAAAGGAAGAATTTGTGTTCTTCGAGTAGATGACTTGATTCAAAAATTGTTGACAGAATCCCATGGTTCACGGTATTCCATTCATCTGGGTGTGACCAAGATGTACCGAGATTTGAAATGACTTTATTGGTGGCCTGGCATGAAGAAAGATAAATTTGAGTTTGTGGCTAAGTGCCAAAACTGCCAACAAGTAAAATATGAGCACCAAAGGCCTGCAGGTTTGCTTTAGCGAATGCCAATTCCAGAATGGAAGTGTGAAAGGATAGCTATGGATTTTGTGGTTGGTCTCCCCAAGACCTTGGGGAAGTTTGATTCTATTTAGGTAGTGGTTGACAGATTGACTAAGTCAGCCCACTTCATTCCAGTTAGAGTAGAATATAATGCGCATGTAACACCCCGTATCCTAGATAGACCAGATATGCAGAATTTCAGAAGTTACAGGTGCCACCTACGAACCATAGAGTGACCCACGGACCGTAAGTGGGGTCCGTGGATGGCCACCTGTAGCTCCTCCCCAGAAGGCCCAGGAATTTTGGCCAAGTCTGGACCTACGCCAGGACCTATGGACCGTAGGTCAGACCACGGTCCGTAGTCCAGGCCGTGGTTCAGACCCCAGAATTCAAGTCCTAGTCCCCATCGACGGTTGACCAGCACAGACCGTCGGTCCATCCTCGGTCCATCGGTCCCGTCCGTCAGTGGCAACCGACAGTAGTTAAGTCATGGGTCTTTTCCTTATGCGTTGGACCCCTAAACTACGTCGTTTAAACCCTAAACTACGTAGTTTTAGCTAGTTTTAGCTAGAAACATAACTAGAACTTACCTAAGTCAGATCATTCATCAAAACTTAGAAAAATTAGAGCGTAAGAGGAGAAAGAGGTTAAGAACCCTAGTTCAAGAACGCAGGAAGATTCCATCAGTTCCAGCCCCAAAATCGAAAGATTTCTCCGTGAAATTCGTCACCAGGTATGTGGGATTTTACTGGTGGGTTCCTTTCGTCCATTAGGTCCATAGAATTCAGTCAGAATCTTGATTCCCTTGATTTTATCTAGATCTAGGGTTTCTTGAATGTTAGAAATTGTTGAGTTTTAGCTGTTAGAATGATCCAAATCAGATTATCATGTTGTTGCTCAGTTTCTTGCATGAAATTCAGAACCCTAGCTATTTAGTTCCTATAGTTCATGAATTACACATACTAGGCTAGTTATTTCAGTTATATTTATGCTTCAGTTTACGAATGTCATATTATTAGATATAGCATTCTCAGAGTTTGCATGATAGAACATCGAGCTATCCAGTATTACAGAATTAAGTCATAATGTGTTAATTTCACTATTAATTGGGAGTAGCTTAATACCTAGTGGGCTAGGGTTCCAGTGTACCCTCATAGTCCCAGAACTATGTCCCACGAAGGTTGTAAGTCCCCTCTGTGAGCTTCAATTTTGTGATCACACCAGTCATGCCTCTATACCTTTGGCAGGGTATATTGGGTCCTCTCGATCGGGCGTATACATCGAACTCCACATTTAGCTCATGTGGTTTTATGTCGGTTGTTAGTAGCTCCCACAGTCAGATTCTAGTATATTGACCAGGTTATCAGTTACAGTTTAGTATTCAGTCTCAACATATCATGTACTTGGTCATTGCATCAGTTAGCTCAGTATCAGTATATTTCAATATTTACATTCAATTCAGATTATATCATTGCTCTTATTGCTTTGTTCAGTTATGATTATTGTTCAGTTTTACTCTATCCTGCATGCTCAGTACCTTTCAAGTACTAACGCATACTCTGAGCTACATCTTCTCGTGATGTATGTTCAAGTTCTCAGCTTCCAGATCATGCATAGATCGGTTCCCGATCTTCAATTCAGCAATCTCAGTGGTGAGTCCTCACTCTTCGAGGATGGTTGACATGATTGTCTTTCTTTGCTTTCAATTTTAGTTTCAGTTTTACTAGATTTAGCTGGGGCATGTCCCAACACTTCTAGTCAGTTTAGAGGCTTATTTCAGACATAGTTAGATTCAACTATAGTGTTAGAGTTTGACTTTTTAGTTATTGTTTAAACTCTCACTTTTATTTATTCAGACAGTATATGGGTATTCCCCATCATTTCAGATTATTCATATGATTTAGCTTCCGCACAGTATTTATTAATTGAGTTTCCTTTAGTACGCTTATGATATGCCAGCAGGGTTAGCTTGGGGTCACTCGTGATCCTAGGTCCCGTGTCCGCATGCTGGGGGTAGTTTTGGGGCGTGACAGCACAACAGTTGGCTAAGGTGTATATGAAGGAGATAGTAAGGCTGCACGGAGTGTCCCTTTCTATCATTTCGGATCGTGGCACACAGTTCCCATCCAAGTTTTGGGGAAAATTGCATGAGGAGTTGGGTACTCAACTCACCTTTAGCACCGCCTTCCATCCGCAAATGGACGGGCAGTCAAATAGGACTATTCAAGTTCTAGAGGACATGTTGAGGGCTATGTGATCGACTTTGGAGGACATTGGGATAAGTTCCTACCTTTGTGTGAGTTCACCTATAATAACAGTTACCACTCCAGCATTGATATGGCTCCATTTGAGGCACTTTATGGGATGGGATGTAGATCACCCATAGGATGGTTTGAGGCTGGAGATGTGAAACCATTGGGAGTTGACTTGGTGAACGATACTCAGGATAAGGTAAGAAGCATCCAAGTGAAGCTCCTAGCAGCCCAAAGTCGACAGAAAAAGTATGCAGACCATAAGGTAAGAGATATGGCATTTCAGACTGGTGAGAAAGTTCTTCATAAAGTGTCACCCATGAAGGGGGTTATGAGATTCGGCAAGAAGGGCAAGCTTAGTCCTCGGTATATTGGACCCTTTGAAGTTCTTGGTTGTGTAGGGCCAGTGGCTTATAGATTGGCTTTACCTACAAACTTATCCGGAGTTCATCCAGTATTTCATGTGTCCATGTTGAAGAATTATCATAGAGACGGGGATTACATCATAAAATGGGACTCAGTTTTGTTAGATAAAGACCTTCAGTATGAGGAGGAACCAGTGGCAATTCTTGACCGCGACATCCAGAAGCTGAGGACCAAGGAGATAAAGTCTGTGAAGGTTGAATGGACGCATCATCCAGTTTAGGAAGCTACTTGGGAAACCGAGAAGGACATGCGAGACAAGTACCCCCAGTTGTTCAACGATTCAAATACTACTCTAACCTTACTTTAACCAGTCTTTCCTAGTTGATCACTTGGGGACGAGTGATGGGTAAATTGGTATCTATTGTAATGACCTGATTCCGTCGTTAGAGAAAATCCAATGGGGAAAGAACTAGGGTCTAGAAAACTTTGGAGTAGTGACTTCGAAATTCCTAGCCTAGTCCAGATTTGAACGAAATGTGAGTCATGTGAGGTATAGGTAAATCTGGTAATGAATGAGAGATATAATAAGGTATTTGATTACATGAGTGGATAGCCAAGATGGTAAGGTGCCCGTACGGCTTTACGGAATTGAATTCGGGTGAGTAGAACTCCCGAAACTGATCTTAGCGTGAACGGGTAGTTTTTGAATGTCACAGGTTGAAGGTGTGTTGTGAAATGGGGGTTTGGAACACTAATTCCGACGTTCTGTCTCCACGCAAGCCGCCAGGGCGGGGCTGCTGTGGCGGGATGGGGTCCGCCGTAGCGGTCCAGTCGCGACTTAAGTCGGGATTAAATCCCAAAAACGTTATTAATCTGCAATTTTCATTCTTGAGAGCTAAGAGATGACCCAGAGATAATTCTTGAAGGTTTTCCACCTCTTCTAGCACAAAAGGTAAGGTTTTTACTCCCCTAATCCATTTTTCGATCCGTAGAACTTAGATTCTTGGGTAATTATTATTGGGGGAAGGTTTAGACCTGTGATTAATGGTGGAAAAAGCCCTAAATTGGGTATTGGGATCTTGGGTTTGGCCTAGAGTTGATAATGTTGATTATAATCCAGGTAATTAGGCCTCGTTTATTGATCCTTGCGTTAATTGTATGTTTTTAGACCACGAACAAGCGGAAAGAATCTGGAAAGGAAAGATTCAAGTGCCTTAGGAGGATTCAAGCTTGGTTTTGAGGTAGGTGATGGTTTGATTTCATGTTTGTGTGATGTATGTTGGTATTTGCTTCATTGTAATGCATGTTTGTATGTGAATGAAGTACTATTGATCAAACCTAATGAATTGAGTATGAATGAACAAATGTAGGCCATGATTCAACACTTGATTGCATGATTATGAGTATGTACCTTGTGAGTGTGAATGTGATTGTGGTTGTGTTGATTGGATCGGGTGTCACATTTCGACACATACATTAGATCAGGTGTCACGTTCCGGCACATATATTGGATCCGATGTCATGATCCTACACACTAATTGAGATCGGGTTTCACGTTTCGGCACACAAACAGTTTGGGTATGGGTTCCATGAGAGGACCATTGAATTGTCATGTTTACTTGTTAATGAGAATGTGGAATTGTGCATTTCTCTGGAAATGATAATCGGTGTGTATATATATATTATGTACATGTCGTGCTTACTATGTTGTAACTGCTTTTATATGTTTCGCTTACTGGAATAGCCGCGTGATCCTACCAGTACACTGTAGTTCTGTACTGATACCGCACTTGCTCGTTCTTTGTTGAGTACATGGCATCTTCAGGTGGCTATTGATAGACCTCAGCTAGGAGATCAGTGATCGAGACAGGATTTCAAGGGTGAGCCAGTTCTTTGAGGCTGCCAAGGAGTCCTTCATTTTGTATAGTCCATTCTCTTTGGACTCAGACTATCATTAGATGTTTCGTATGTTAGTTGGTGTTGTACCCCTTTTCTTAGACTTGTCCTTTTTAGAGTTTTGGTACACTGACTTTCAGGTTCTAGGGGTTGTTCTTTCGCATTAGTTTTGTTATTTATTTATTTAGACCTTTGGAGTTTATGAGAACTCTATATAATTTCTGCATTTAAACCTACTTCCGTATCTTTAAATGTTTAGATTTTTTGTTAAGGTTGCTTAGTCTGGTTATAGTAATGGTTCTCCCACCGGAGGATTAGTTTTGGTGCCAATCACGACGGTCTGGGTCGTGACAAAGTTGGTATCAGAGCCCTAGGTTCGTTGTGTCGTTGTACCAAAACGAGTCTAGTAGAGTCTTGCGGAATGGTATAGAGACGTCTGTACTTTTCTTCGAGAGGCTACAGGACTTTAGGAAAATCTCTTTGTTCTACTCTTTCGTGCTATGACTTGATTCCAATTGGTATCTAACCTTCTTCCTTCTTCTGTCCGCAGATGGTTAACACTCATTTCAACGGCGTCAGGCCCGTAGTTCCCATCAATGAGCCAGCTGAGGAATCTGCAGCAAGAGCCGCCATCGAGGCAGGGTTAGAGGAAGAGCAATGGGCAAAGGCTGAGGAAGGGTAGCACCCGCTAGGGGTGGAGCACCAGTTGAGAATGCTCCAAGAGACTAGGTTCCTCCCGCAGATCATGAAGAGGTAAAAGAGAATTTGGAAATCGAGGAGGTTGGACCAGAGGGGGACATCTATCGGAACTTACAACTATCTATTAAATAGTTTGTTTTTATATCAACAACGTTAACTTAAATATGTAATATGGTACCTATGTAACTTATGTCTTATCCTAAAATATTGATACACTACATAATATTCATATCATAATTATGATTAATTTTTAACCTTATCAGCATCATAGGTATTTTTCTCAAAAATGATGCATAACATATATATATATATATATAAAATCTCATAGATTCTAAATGGAATATAGTAATATTCTACATAATCTGCAGCAACGCATAAAATGATTTCTCAAAAAAATATCAAGTCTAATTTAGTTCTTGCATAAAACTAGGCACACGATAAAATATCATATTCGAGAGATAAGGATAGATATCAAGCTACTGATAATCCTAATATGGTGTAGAAACAGAAAATATTGCATATCAGGAAATTTATGCCATACACCATATATGTAATAGAAGCTCGCAATTAAATCATAAAATTTGTACTCAATAATCTGTTCCTACATGTGTAACACCCCGAAATTATTTAAGCTAAGGTCCGAAGTGTTCTTTATTTGCATATAAGGTCTTATCGGGTTATTCTTAAATTACTCAAATTTGTAAAGGTAAATTCATTAGTATGGGAATGATTTTGGATATCAATTAAGGTCACTAAAAACTCCTAGCACAAAGCAGAGTTGAAAGTTTCTTTATAGATTAAGTTTTGATGTAAGATTCTACTTGGGTCAACTTCAAACGATCATATCTCTTAGAATATAAAGAGTTACATGGCCCATAACCTATCAAATTAAAGGTATTTGAATCTTCTTTCTAATGCCACCAATCTCGCAATAATCTGAGGTTTAAGTAAAAATTTATGACAATTTTAGTAACCTAATCCAGTGCAGTAACGAATTAGCTGACGAAAAACCATTAAAAAGGGTCGTTTTTGTGTTTTTACCTCTAAGAAAACCCTAAATGAATTTCTTGACTAATTAAAGACCCAAAACAATCAGATTTTTATCTCTTAATCCATCATTCTCTTATCTTTCAAACCCTAAGGAAAAATCAAAGTAGAAGACTCCATTCAAGATTCTTTCAATCTTTTTCAAGATTCTTCTTCAAGGTAAGTCTTTCTCCAAGAATTCCATTCTTTCCAACTCAAATTCCCCCATACAATTATGAATCACTTATGAAAATTATAATTATTGGCCATAGAGATTTCAAGAATCTCAAGAAATGTTTTCTTGATTTTTATCCTGCAAGCTAGGGTTTCAAGACTTCTAATCAAGTTCTTCTTCAAGATTCTTCAAGAACCTTGTTCTTACAGGTATGTAAGGCTATCATAGTGTTGGACTAGTTCGTCCTCACGCCCTACTACTACTTTCAAATCAATAAAAGATAAATCTAGGATTCTACCCCTGGATTTGAGTATTCTTGAGATAAGTTGATTTTGAGTTCTTGATTCTTTTGAAATTTTATTCCTAATTATTGAATTGCTATATGTTATGCATTAAGATTCTTGAGTTGATTCGTTCATGTCTATATTTAAACATGAACCATATGAATTGAGTATTCTTGAGATGAGTAGTATCGTTGAGTTTCAAGTTATGAGTTCTTGAGTCCTTGAGTTCTTGTGTTCTTGAGTCCTGAGTACTGAGTTTCCATATTGCTATTAAGACCCCTGAGTTGAGTCGTTCATGTCCATAATTCCGCATGAACCATATGAATTGAGTTATAAATTTTAAGAAGCTTTTTAAAGCCAACAACTGAGTTTGTAAACTAAGTTTTTGAGAAAGTAAAGATGAGTTTTGAGAAAAGAGTTTCTAAAACATGATTAGTATGACAATCGAGTATGCCATCAATGTATGAGCAGTATGGTATATAGATATACCGTCAATGTTTATGCAGTATAACTTCCCGAGTCATCAATGATCATATTGAAATATGATTTTGATATGTTTTTGAGAAAGAGTTTTTAAGTATGAATTGAGTAAGAGTATAAGGGGACTATGTATTCCCAGAGGTATCAATTTTTACATTGATAAAAGAGAAACTGAGATTTTTAAATGAGTTATGAGTTATGAGTTCAAAAGATATTTCAATAGCAGTTACCTCTTTTAAGAGGGTAGTTTAAGCAATTATCTCAAACCAGAGGAAGGGTTATATTTTTAAACATATGAGCATGAGTATATATATTATTGGGAGTAGTATTGCGCTCCGATATGGGGACGATTTCAGACAACTCAAAGTCCAACCTAATCGTAACAAGATTCCACTATAAAAGTCAACAAACCAAAGATATACTAACAGAAACCACCACCGAACACCATAAAGGCCAATAAGTCAATGCAATCCAACTCAGTCTAAAAGTATCGAATAGAGGGAAACAAGGGCGAATCTAACCCTATCATATAAAATATTTTTCATACTTCCACAAACAACACAATCAAAATCAAACAATAATCTAACTGAGGCCCCATAAGCCCGAAAGGTACATAACAACAAATATAACCTAGTCGGACCGCCATATGATCGTCAGGTGCAAACAACAATCAATTATATTAATGATACATGATTCATATAAATGCGAGTTATGCAATAAAAATCAGTAGTGCCATCAGTGTCAAGTGACATGTACCAAATATGGACACTTACCTCCTTCCCCCAACACACCATGTAGAACCCATGCGCCCCATCCTCATGTTTAGTGGGTCACACGGATGGAGGGACCCATAGGAAACTCAGGAAGTCCATATATACCTATTTGGTCCTAATTCTAGACTTTCATAATCGATCCTCTTAAATATGCTCCATCATGGTACTGGATATATATATAACCAAATCAGTATAGAAAGGCCGGTGACTCTCTGCAAGTAAAAGGGGAAGCACATCTTCAATGACTCTTTATCTCAAAAGTTCATTTATTTATGTGTCAAAAGTAGTATGACTCCAATTAAAAATTAGTTATGTTCGATAATTAATTTGGGTCCGGGTCGCCTATGTGAACAGACCCGGTCCATTTAGTTTTAGATAAGATTGGAGGAGGTTAACTACCATTATAAAACAACGGTACTATCCCTTCGCATATAAGTCAATCTTATCTTTCAACAGAGAACAATAAGTATAAAAAATAAAATAGAATTCTCATAACAAAAAAACAAGAACAAGAAAGGCATCTAGTTTGTGGAAAATGATTTGTTTCCTAGTGATTCGAAAGAAGACTTTGGGATGATTCTTTTGGTGTAGTAAGATCAACAAATTTTGCTGTTATTATAAGGTACACAATCGTTGTTCTTACTCATTTAATTATATTACATTGGTGGTTGATTGATCCCATTATTCGGTGCTTCCATGTAATTTATTGTGATTCACCATTTTTCAAGTTGTTGAAAAATATTTGGCAATTATTTTGAATAGAGTGAATTAAAAAGAAACGGTTTAAAATTATTTTTTTTTAAAAAAAAGAAGACTCATGTATGTGGATTAATCATATTATAGATAGGATGTATTTATCTTACAATGATAGCGACTGTGGTTTTGTTTTAATATGATGACTGTTATTGTTGATTTCAAGTCCTAATACATGTAACATTGAAAAATAATTGTGTTCTATTTTTCTGTATTTTGGGATCCGCTAGTTCAAAACTTTGGTTTGAAACTTATATTTTTATGAATTTGTTTATATCTTTTCATGAATATATTATAAGTATAAGTCGGATCATAAATAAATGAGATATGATTTTTTAAGTTAGGCTCAAAAGTTTGAAAAGTTTTGAAAAAGAAAAACAAACTGACTTCGATATTTCATATTCTGGAAATTGGTCGTTATAAATTTTGATTTAAAACTTATTTTCATAATCTATTCATTTATAGATTTCCGTGGATATACTATATGCATAAAACAAATTAAAATTAATGAGATATGATTATTTAAAGTTGGGTTGAAAAGTTTGAAAAGTTTTGAAAAAGAAAAGAACTGACTTCGGCATTCTGGATTTTGGGAGTTGTTCTCTATAAACTTTAATTTAAAACTTATATTTTCATAATTTTCTCATTTACAGCTTTCCGTAGATATATTATTAGTAAAGAAGATTAAAAATAAATGAGATATGATTTTTTAAAAGTTTGGCTGATTTTGGACTATTTTTTCAGAAAAAACTACTATTGTTTTTCTTCATTTTGGGAACTACTGGTTCAAAACTTTTGCTTGAAACTTGTATTTTCATGATCTATTTATCTATGGCTGTCACGACCCAATTTCTCGAGTCATGATGACACCTAGTATAACCCACCAGTAGGTAAGTCAATCTGTATCCATAACAACAAGTAATGAGTTTAAAGGTAGAACTACACATAAATAACACTAGCAATAAGAAAGAAATTGAAGCGAAAATAAACAAAAAACTATATACAATAGAAACCCTCCTAGATCCTGGAAGTCACAAGTACAGAGCTATCTAATTTATCAAATACAAGTTCTAAAAGTGGACCGTAAAAAACCGTCTCAGAGGGAAAAGACTAGTTAAATATATACAGAAGGAGACTGACTGATTCAAGACGCCAAGTGCTCACCCTCTACTCCAATATCCCAAGCTGCAAAAGATAGCACGAATTATCACCGCTGGTAGCTAGTACTAGGACCTGCATCACAAAAAAGATACAGAGTGTAACTTGAGTACCAAAACAAAGGTACTCAAGAGGCATCGAAGGCCGACTGAGCAAGAAGGGTAAAAACAATCTGAAAATATATAATCTAGACACACAAAGGTCAAATAGGATACAAAAGAAAGCACACGAGCATACCAAAAGTAAATCTAAGTAAAGGTAAAATAAACCTAACTAGACCCCCATAAGCTCAGAAGGTGCACTCATGCGCAAGTTCAAATAAAACCCGAACCAACCCCCACAAGCCCTACAGGTACACTGAATAGCTACGACTACATGACTAAAGTACCTCCAATTCAGTTCCAATAAGTGTATTTTGGGCCTCGAACACCAAATGGTGGTCTCTAACTAGAGGTGACGACCTTGAACCATAAAGAATCGTCCCTGGACTAGGAATAACGACCTCAAACCGTAAATATCAACCTCGAATTGGAGATAATGACCTCGAACCGTAAAGTATCAGCCTCAAACTAGGGAATTGCGGCCTCGAACCGTAAACATCAGCTTCAGACTTGGAAGAATGGCCTCGAACTATAAACATTAGCCTCAGACTGGAGATAACAACCTCAAATCATAAACATCAACCTCAGACTGGGAATAACACCCTCGAACCGTAAACATCAACCTCGTACTAGAGATGATGGCCTCAAATCGTACAACATCGACCTTGCACCAAAAATAATCATAGTGTCCTGTAAACTTCAAACCCAACTAGCAAGAGTGACAAGGGGTATGTCTACTCCGAAGAGGATTCCAATATCAAGACTAAGTCATCATGGAACGATGTCTAACTACAAGTATCCACAGGGGACTCCAACCTAAAACAACCCAATCTCAAGTCGCCATGAAAACACAACCCTCTAGTAACGTATCGGCCCCATCGAGATAGGGAGAGAAGGCACAAGGCCTAAAAAGGCACCCCAACGCCTAAAATAAGGCTCATACTATCATATTCAAGTATGCTATTTCAGTTTACAAGGATCTAGTCTGTTTGAAAAGATGTCGGAGATGATAACAAGGCTAAGAGGCTCGCGAGTCTAAGGAAACACTAGTTTATCCTAGACTAAGGCCAAACATGCTCCAAATAACAAGTAGCATTGTAGGTAATTCACAACAGCATGAGACAACACACATAAACTCCAAATAGCATGGTACTACCCCCGAAACAGTGGTGATCAATCCTAAAATATGGTATCTATGAAGAGAAGTAAGAATAACTAGGTACCCACCCTCAATTCACACATTCAGAATCAATCTAGTAAGAAAGGAAGTCGTAGCCAACCTGTAGGCCGATCGCGCGCGCTCCAAATCACAACACCGAAGCTTTTCCTTTTTGAACGGCCTCCGAACGCTGCCACGCTATCAAATATAGGATCACAATGTTAGTATATTTTCTTAGACACCAAAATCACATATAAAAAAAATGGGCCAATTTTGGAGTCATACGGTAATCATGGGACCCATGCCGGAATTTCTGGAATTGACTCCGTCAAGAGGTCCTAATTTATGCCCCAAACTTGTATTCCAAAATTGAACAAAGTCTGAGGCCTGAATTAGCGAACAACAACACATGCAAAAAAAGCCAAATTAACTCAAAAAGAAGATAGGGACAAAAACTTCGAGCTTAAATTCACCTCAAACAGAGGTTCACAAATACAATCCGATTACTCCACAACGTAGCCTCGATAATTACGGATGCGCGAGACTTTGAATCACCACTATCTGACTTTAAATGAGGGAGAATACTCAATTTCAAACTTGAATCAGTTGTTGCCTCACGTGTGTTTTTATTTATAAAGACAAACTTTAAATGACCTTTGCGAACACAGAAGGTCCTCTGCGAATGCAGCGAAGGCCCTACGAATGTGGCCAGGAGGGACTCAGGCGCTGTGAACGCGTCTAGAGATTTCAAGGACGTGGCCAGAGCCCCGCGTACATGGCCCTCAGATCATCTAACCTGCGCGAACGCGCACAAGGGCCTAAAAATGTGAAGGCCAAAAATGGCCTCCACAAGCTAATGTATATCATTTGGTTTGGCAAGTTCTGAAATCTCTTACGAACGCTATGAATTTGTTCAGAACCCCGTGCACACAAATGAGACAGGCAACCCTACCAAATTCGATATTACGGACTCAAGAGCAGTTGAAATTCCCATACGAGGTAATCTCGGTAAAAAGTGGGTCCCACCCCCAAAATCCATTTTAAGTTAAAATCCACAAGGGGGCTCAGAATTAACCCAAAAGCCTCGGAATCCTAACAAAGGGTCGTTCTAGACCATACTCAACATTTTGGAGCTAACCACACTAAAGGAATTCTCATTCGAACTTGTTTACTCAGAATGTTGACTAAAGTCAAATTTAGGCCTTAACTTGAAAGTTAAAATGCCTAATCGCATAAACTTGTACTGAAAGCCACGGGAGTCATGCCGACCATACTACTAGCCTTAAATGATCCTTCCGGAGCTGATGGAATCATCAAAATTGGATTTTGAGGTCATCTTCTTAGACTTTTGATAAAAATGACCGTTCATAGTTCAAAATCTCCAAAATACTAAAACTTGTATAAAATCCAAACGAACGACTAAGTGACCGACCTATCAGTTCAAGAAAGTAATAAATGACTTGGGGTTACTATAGGAACTCTCTAAACGACAAACAAGAGGAAGAAACACAGAAATTACCTACAGGTCATTAAAACATTCACTACTAAAAAGGATTTTCGTCCACGAAAGTAAGGGCTAAGAAGTACCTAAAGGCTCATACAAGTGAGAAATATTCTCCCGCATAAAATGGCTAGTCTCCCAGGTAGCCTCCTCAACTAGACGATGCCTTCAAAGGATCTTAACTAAAAGAATGTCTCTCGAATGAAACCGTCACACATCTCTGGCTAGAATTGTAACTGCCTCCTCCATGAAGGTTAGACGGTCGTCCAACTCTATTACATCATACTGAAGCACATGAGACTCATCAGAAACATACTTGTGCAACATCGAAACATGGAAAATTTGGTGAATAGTTGAGAACACTGGAGGTAAAGACAACTCATTAAAAACCTCTCCAGTTGTCCGAAGGATCTCAAAAGTCCCAATATACCTGTGGCTAAGCTTTCCCCACCTCCCAAATCTTATCAGGCCCTCCATGGGTGACATACGGAGGAAGAATCTATAACCAACTAAAAATCTCAAAGGTCGATGTCTACGATCAACATAACTCATGTTCCGTATCTGAGCTATCTGAAGTCTGTCCTAAATGACCCTCACCTGGTCCAAAGCCTCCTGAATCAAGTTTATATGTTCTAGGCTCTGTAGACTCAAACCAATGAATCAGAGAGCGACAATGTCTACCATATAAGGCCTCTAACGGGACCATCTGGATGCTAGAGTGGTAGCTATTGTTGTACTCAAACTACCCCAAAGGAAAGAATTGGTCCAACTAACCTTCAAAAACTAAAATACATGCCTGCAGCATATACTCAAGGACCTGAATAGTATGCTATGACTGAACATCACTCTATGGGTGGAAGGCTGTGAAAAAGTCAATGTGAGTGTCCAACTCCTCCTTAAAGGTCCTCTGGAAACTAGAAGTGAACTGAGCACCTCGATCTGATATAATAGAGACCGGTAGACCATGAAAACAAACCACCTCGCGAATATAAATACGAGATAACCTCTCGATGCATAATGAAGACCGGACAGGGAGGAAGTGTGCTAATGATAACGCTGAAATTATCCTCAAACACCATTAAGAGAATAAGCAGTCGTCGTCAATAAAAATACTCAACTAAGAGTCAGTATTCCATAGAGAGTGATATAGTGCTGGAAATTCTATCATGAAATTTATATTGTAAATCAATTCATTTATAGCAATTGAGAACAAATGGTGGATGATTCCACCAAATTTACTAAAAAGGGTTTTGATACACAATTAAACTAAAACTTCATGAATTAAAAACAATTAGGAAACAATCTAGGGGTGCGGGGATGGGAATTGATGTCACATAAGGGTAATTGTGTTTATCCATAGTGCTAAACAATCATGGATAGGGTGGATCATCTTCAATGACACTAATCTTCTATGATCTCATAGTACCAATTCATAGAATCTCCTTTCGGTCTCATCTAAGTAAACTACAATTCAACCCATTACCTTACGGAATCTCTCTTTCAAGCAGTTTTAGGCAAATAGATCCAATCCATAATTTCTCTTTCAAGCAAATCATAAATGTCAAACCTAAATTGCATGCATTTGACTAATTACTCACTCCAATTGATATCTTTCGAGCATCAATCGAAGATCAAAATAGGATTACGTTTGCAACCTTAATCAATGAATTAACATCATGCTAATTAGCGTAAATCCATTAATGAACAATAATAAAATAGAGAAAAACACAATATCCACTACATTAAATCAACACTCAACCCTATAGTTACACCCCTAGAATTGGGGTTTTAGCCATACATCATAAAAAGTAAGGAAATTATACCTATTATGAGAGAAGCCATGGATTTGATGAATTAAGAAATTATAATCAACACCCACTTCAATTTCAACTTCAAATTGTTAATTCCAAGAGTGAAAGTTAAAATCATACAAAATTAAGAATATTACTCTAAGGATTCAAAAGTTCTCTCTCTAAAAATCATACAAAATTAAGAATTGGAATTCTATTCTGAAACCTGATACATTTTCTCTCTCCTTTGGGCTATTTATAGTTTCCTGAGATTTCACCCAAAATTCACTGTGTGACCAACTAGGCAATGTTTGTCGGGCTCGCCAAGCAGACTCGGTGGATCGTCGTCTATTCCTTAGCTTGTCTTTCTTTTTCTTCAGGCTTCAAGTGTTTGAACCTCAATCAACGAACTCATTTAAGTCTGTCTTTCACATTCCACAGATCACCGATTATCACCTTTGATCGCTCTTTAAGCCTTCATATTTAATCTAAGTTCTGTCACCTTCGGCGATGGTCAGCCAGTTCGCCCTTCACTTTTGGTGAGTCGCCATTTTGCTCATTAGTTCACCGACCCACCTTGAACATCTTCTATTTTAAGGACTATCACTTTAAGAGAGGTCAGGTCATTTGGGTGATCCGCCCTTTTGAATAAGTGAGTACCAGTGTGGAGTTTACACTTCATTCCATGTTTTTGGTCATTCTTTCAAGTATTCATTCTTTCCTTTTCTCTTAGCCTTCATAGCTTCAAATCATCAAAATATCATCAGAATAGGACATAATTAGGCATTGAGGACACTAATTGTTGAATTAAATAGACCTCAAATGTGTGTAAATCTACCAATCATCAACACCCCAAATTTTTTTGCTTGTCCTCAAGTAAATCAAGAACACAATTAGTTCGACAAGGATATCTACAAAAATCTCATGAGAGATAATATGCAAGTGCCACTACAAGACTACTCTCAAGCAAATGCATTACTCAATCATGATCAAAAAGCTTCAAATGATGACTAGTCGGTATCAATTTAAGCTCAAACTCACTATTGCTTCTTCTCTAATGTAAAACCATGTTTCACAAATTGCATTCAAGTGCCTTCACATCAAGAATGATTCCATGCTCTAACAAAGAAAATCAATAACAAAAATAGGAATCAATACAACTTTCACTCTCTGAAAGAGAAATAGATGCAAGCTTCGTCCCATGGGTTTGTTCATATTTTTCAATCATAACACAACCTAGTTTATGCAAGATCTCAAGGGTCTTTTAGGCTTCTGATGGGGCTGAGGGTAAATGTATGGTCAATTTGGCTTAGTGACTTCACATTTTCAAAGCATTGTTGGAATTATCTTCACTTCTTCTCAAGTTCTTTCCATTATTTTTACTTGGAAACTCAAACTTTAACTTGTCAATCATTTCATTGGACACCCCTTTTATTTCATCACACTATTCTTTTTCATTTGATTTCAATTTTAAATTTTCAAAAATATCGCTGTTGTTAATAGTTTGGTCCAAAACACCCTTATTGTTACTTAATGAGTCAAAATGCCCTTTTCAAATAATTTTTTTTTTTTTTTTTTTTTTGAAGACATTCTTTTCCTAAAGAAGATTTTTTAACTAGAAAATATTTTTTTCTGCTTAAATTCCGAAAAGATTAAGAAATAAAAATCTTTCCGATTTTATTAGAAATTTTTATTGTTATCTAAACGAAAAATAATGATAGGTTCCTATGAGGGCATTCCGATAAAAATATTACTTTTAAAGAACCCTATTCTTGTTTCTTTTCTTTTAAAATCACGTTAACTAAAAAATAAATAGGAAATAATCTTTTTCTTTTTCTTAATCTCATTTAAGAAATTAAAATAAAATAACTTCATGTACCTTTTTAAGTGATAATATAGGTCATAAATATAAGACTAAAGTAACTCCGTCATTAATTTTAATTTAGATAACGATAAATATTTCCAATAAAAGAGAAATAATTTGTTTAATCTTTTTTTGAATTGAAGTAAGATAAATATAGTCTAATTTAAAGAATCATCATTAGGAATAAAATGTGTTTAAAAAGAAAAGAAATAAATATATTTTTGGAAAAAGACATTTGACCCATTAAGTAACAATTCAGTCATTTTCAGACTAAATTATTGACGGCAAGGACATTTCGACCAAACTATCAACTCAGGAAAATTTTGTTCATTTCACATAGTTTAAGTACATTTTTGAAAAAAATTCGTATATTTTATAAAAATACCCCTCACTTATAGTTTTGGATGGAATTTCTATCCTTATTCATTGTGCAAAATTTATATAGTTTTTATCTGAGCTTGATCTATGAAGTCACTTTCAACTAGAAATAGTAATAGTAGTTTTTCGTATACAAATCAATGATATTTTTATTTAATTTTTTTC
The DNA here is from genome assembly GCA_029582245.1 of Solanum etuberosum. NCBI lineage: Eukaryota > Viridiplantae > Streptophyta > Magnoliopsida > Solanales > Solanaceae > Solanum > Solanum etuberosum. The sequence continues at coordinate 55,595 of JAJONR010000636.1, read as the reverse complement.
TTTTTTTAGATTCATATTTAGTTGTGTTCACTTTCATGATTTAACAAGGAACATGTTCATTATAAAACGATAATACAAATTTGTGGATGTTTTAAATAATTTTTAAAATTTATGGATATTAAAATATTTTTAAAAAACCAAATATTTCTCTTAAAAATTATGGCCAAAAAATTTAAAATGTTCACCCAAAAATTATTTAAAAAATCTATGGCCAAAATTAGCAAAAATGGGGATCGAAGAAACCCAAACAAATATACAATAGAATATCTCTAAATTACTAATCGGTAACTTAACAAACTCTTTAGATAATATTTTTCTCTGATTCTGATTTGGTCTAGTAAAAAAAATCACTAGTTTTGATAAGATAATATATTTGCGAAAGACTCCTATATTGATACCATAAATATTATAAATTAATAATTCTTTAAAATTACAAAAATATCTTAGACAATTTAGTGAAATATTATTCTAGTGTTTTTTGTTAAAATTTAAATCTAGTTGAAGCTCATCCGTAACTATGCTAGTTTTATCCAAAATTTCTGGTGTTGTCTTCTCAAAATGCACCAAAAATATTGTGAAGAGTTCTAGACGCGATAAGAGTTTCCTTAGGTGTAGTTGGTTCCAAATATATTCTATCACCTTCAACTTCATCATCAATATTGTTTTCTCTGATGGTATCCACCATTTCTTCTAAGCTCTGGACCTTTAGACATGTATCATTTTCATCCAGATAATTCAACAGGTTATTAACATTCATTTGGTTGTGGTAACCAAGATCATTAATCATGACCTTAAGTACATGAATGTCATTTTCACAAGTGGGTTCATCTAAATTTGTTGAGAATTCATTAAATCTTGAAAACACTTCTTAAATTAACAAATATTAATTTATCGATGAAATAATACTTGTACAATATAATAATTAGAGCTATCAATATGGGCCGGCTCACCCTATTCGAGCTAGTCCATATATACTTTGGAATTTTACGGGTCAGGCCGGACTGTCTCATTATTTTGCTGGGCCTAAAAACAGTTAGCCCAACTCACAATTACGTTGGCTATTGGACGCGCCAGGCACACCCATTAAAAATAATATATTTTTTATAATTTAAATTTAAATTTATTGAAATGCTAACATAAATATCGATAAGACAATATTGCATGGTATTACTATTTGTTAACCAAGTCTTAAATCCATCAATAAAATAATTTTAACAATACTTATTAAGTTTGACTTCAAGTGAAGATTTGATGGTATGACTTCAATATGAAATTATTGTCATTTTATGTAAATATCTTGGGTATAACCGTACAACAACAACACCAAGATATCCAGTGAAATCTCACTAAGTGGGGTCTAGGAAAGGTATAGTGTACGCAAATCTTACCACTACCTCGTGGAGGTAGAGAGCTATTTCCAAAAGGCCCTCCCAGCTAACTCAAGTAAAAGAAGAAGAAAACAATGAAGAATCATACAAAAAAAATATTCATATTTGAGTGTCTGAACTTTGTAATATTTTATATGCATGATTTAAGACTTTAGGTTTGGACTCTTCTTGTAATTTTTAGTATTTTATTTTATTTTAATTATTTTTTTTATTTGGCCTACGAACCGACCCAACCTACGTTGCTCAAGCTAGCGGGTTTCTTTGGATTGAGCTAAAAAACCCTATTTTTAAATGGGCTCTAAAAAACATAACCTTACCCTATCAAATTACGGGTTGGCTCGACGGCTTAGCCAACTACAATAAGGGGTCGTTTGGTAAAGATTATTAACATAAATAGTCTATGTATTATGTATGGTATTATATAAGACTATGTTTGGTAGGAATTTTGGGCCTATGTATATACCTAATTCACAGATTTGTTATACACCCTACATGGTATTATGAGATGCATTACTGATACCTTCAATTTGGTGGTATTACTAGTATATAGGATTTAATACCATGAGATAATCAATGTAAAGATAAAAATATCTCTCAAATTATTTTGATCATTTTTTTTATTTTCTTGATTTTATTTTTATATGTTACTAGTAAATACATTAAAATAAATTACCTTACAAATTATTTAGAAAGAGTTGTATGTTGCTAACTGAATCTAATAGAAATCAACCCAATATTTAAAATGTGAGTTATTTAACATTTTAATTAAAAAGATTAATATATCCCCACATAACGTTTGCGATCTTAATTTAATATATTATTTGTTGATATATATATACACACACTTGGAACAACAGTTATGTGTTGGACTGGACCGTTCCTTATTGAATTTTAATAAATGGACTTGGTCCAAATTTTAAATTTAAAAAAAAAATCACCTATCTTACCCTCTTGGCCTTTACATATGTATCCTTGTCCATAGACTCTATTCCATCTCAAATTTTTTTCATAACAGATCTGAAGGGACTGTTCCATCTCTAATCTTTACAGAGTACTTTATTTGTTTCCAATTCTAGTCAAATGTGAATTTTATTATACTAGTAATGTTGCTAGGAGTAAACTTTGTTATGTTCTCATAACTAGTATACATATCCGCGCGTTGTGAGGTTACTTAATAAATGCTTTCGTACATATTGATTTATTGACAATTTTAAAATTGAATTTATCAAAAAATGATATTGTAATATTTATATTGGAGAATGTTCATTTAGCACATTAAAAAAAATCATAAACTCTTATATGGGATTCTAAAAAAAAACCATATAACTATATATTATTTTATTACTATATAATTCTTGCATTTTCAAAACAATTTCGAATAATATATTGATTGGATAAGGAATATAAGAAAGATAATCCTATAACCAGGGGCGGACCTAGAGGTTGTCGAGGGGTTCGCCCGAATCCCGTCAGCAAAAAATTATGTTGTATATTTAAGGTATTTTTAAGAATTTTTATGTCTATATAATGATTTTGAACATCCTAAATGTAAGATTAAAGATTGGCTTTGTAACGACCTGATTCCGTCGTTAGGAAAAAAGGTAATGGGGAGAGAATTGGGGTCAGAAAACTTTTGAGTAATAACTTAGAAATTCCTAGCCTAGTCCAGATTTGGATGAAATCTGAGTTAGTGAGGTCTAGGAAAATCTGGTAAGGAATGAGAGATATAATTATGAATTTGATCACATGAGTAGATAGCTAAGACGTTAAGGAACCTGTACGACTTTATAGAATCGAATTTGGGTGAGTAGAACTCCCGAAATTGATCTTAGCGTGAATGAGTAGTTTTTAAATGTCATAGGTTGAAGGTGTGTTGTGAAATGAGAGTTTGGAACTCAAATTTTGACTCTCTGTTTCCGTGCAAGCCGCCAGGGCGGGACCGCTGTAGCGGGATGGGGGCCGCCACAGTGGGACAATCACGACTTAAGTCGAAAATAAACCCCAAAAATATTATTATTCTTCAAATTTCATTCTTAAGAGTTAGGAGACGACCCCAGACAATTTCTTGGCAGTTTTCCACGACTTTTCGTGCTAAAGGTAAGGATTTGACTCCCCTAATATGTTTTTTGATCCGTAGAACTTAGATTCTTGGGTAATTATTATTGGGGGATGGTTTTGACCTGAAGTTAATGGTGGAAAAATCCCTAAGTTGGGTATTGTGATCATGGGGTTGGTCTTGGGTTTGTTATAATCCGAAAAATTAGACCTTAATTTATTGATCCTTGCGTATATTAATTGTTTGTAAACCTAGAACAAGCAGAAAGAATCCAGAAAGGGAAGATTCAAGTGCCTTAGGGGGATTCAAGCTTGGTTTCGAGGTAGGTGATGGTTTGATTTCATGTTTGTGTGATATATGTGGGTATTTGCTTCATTGTAATGCATGTGTGTATGTGAATGTAGCACTATTGATCAAACCTAATGTAAATGAGTATGAATGAAAGATTTTATGCCATGAATCAACACTTTATTGTATGATTTTAAGAATGTACATTGTGATTGTGATTGTCGTATGATGAACAGACCGGGTGTCACGTTCTGACACACTAACTGGGATCGGGTGCCACGTTCCGGTGCATATGTTGGATCGCATGCCATGTTCCAGCACATATATTGGATTGGGTGCCACGTTCCAGTGCATATATTGGATTGGGTGTCACGTTCCGGCATACTAATTGGGATCGGGTGTTACGTTCCGACACACTAACAGTTTGGGTATGAGTTCTATGAGAGGACCATTGAATTGGGTTCCATGAGAGGACCATTGAATTGGGTTCCATGAGAGGACTATTAAATTGGGTTCTATGAGAGGACCATTGACTTGTCATATGTACTTGTATTGAGAATGTGGAATTGTACATTGTTCCCGAAATGATAACCAATGTGTGTATATATTATGTACATGTTATGTTTACTATGTTATGACTGCTTATATATGTTTCACTTACTCGAATAGCCGCATGATCCTACCAGTACACTGTGGTTGTGTACCGATACTACACTTGCTCATTCATTGTTGAATACAGGGCATCTTCAGGCGGCTATTGATAGACCTCAGCTAGGAGATCAGTGATCGAGACCGAATTTCAAGGGTGAGCCAGTTCTTTCAGGCTGCCATGGAGTCCTTCCAATTGTTTAGTCCATTTTTCTTCGGACTTAGACTTACTAGTTAGATTTACTCGTATGTTTAGTTTGGGTTGTACCCATTTTCCTTAGACTTGTTGAACTTTAAATGTTTTGGTACATTGACTTTCAGATTCTAGGGATGTTTTCCGCAATATTTTAGTAACGATTTGTTAAACTTTTGGAGTTTATGGAAACTCCACTTTATTTATGCATTTAAACCTGCTCTCGTATCTTTAAATATTTAGCTTTGGGGTAAGTTGGTTAGTAGTAATGGTTCTCCCACTAGAGGGTTAGTGTGGGTGCCAATCACGACAGTCTGGGTCGTGACAAAGTTGGTATCAGAGCCCTAGGTTCGTTGATCTCATTGTACCAAAACGAGTCTAGTAGAGTCTTGCGGAACGGTAGGGAGACATCTGTACATTTCTTCGACAGGCTATAGGACTTTAGGAAATCTCTTTGTTTCTACTCCTTTCGTGTTATTACTTGAATCCAATTGTTATCTGGGTGATACAAATTGGTATCTTTCCTCCTTCACTCTATGGTTCGAACTAGAGCAACATAAGTGGTAACACCATCACTAGCAAGTGAGAATGTGCATAGACTATCACCAATTGAATAGGGTCACCATTCGAAATAAGTATCCACTGCCTCAGATAGATGATCTTTTTGACCAGTTGCAGGGTGCATCCATTTTTTCTAAGATTGATCTAAAGTTTGGCTATCATCAGTTAAAGATTAGGTCTGAGGATATATTAAAAACGGCATTCAGAACCCGCTATAGACACTACGAGTTTCTAGTGATGTCGTTTGGGTTAACAAATGCGCCTGCAGCTTTCATGAGTTTGATAAATGGTGTGTTCAAACCATTTCTATATTCGTTTGTTATAATGTTTATTGATGACATTTTAGTTTATTCTAAGAGTGAGGAAGAACATGTTGACCATTTTTCGTACAGTTTTGAGTGTCCTTGGGAGACAAAAAATTTATGCTGAATTTTCTAAGTGTGAGTTTTGGTTGACTTCGGTTGCCTTTTGGAGCATGTAGTTTCAAGGGAAGGGGTAATGATAGATCCCGAAAAGATTGAAGAATTCAGAAATTGGGTCCAACCTAGTTTTGTGATTGAAATTAGGAGTTTTGTGGGGATCGCTAGCAACAATCGTCGTTTGTGAAGGGATTAAGGTCGGATTTGCAGATTCAAGTTTATAGGTGACAACATTCAAGAAGTTTTGGTAAGGGATGGCTAGATAATGAACACCATTGTTTGGAAAATGCATTTAGTATTGTTGTCATAACATGTATGGGTTGTTTAGCGAATGATTAAATTAAGTTATGCCAATTGAGGTAAGAAGTTGTACTACAATTTCATGGACTGATTGTATATCAAAGAGGGTCAGGATACGACTGCTCCAATAGCACCGATGCTTACTTAGTTAAGTTATTAAGTGTGTTAAAATTATGGAGAATCTGGGCATATGAGGAGAGATTGTCCCCATCCGCGCATGTCTGACTCCGTGCCGCAGAAGGCCAGAGCAGTGGTAACCGCGGGCAGTGGTAACCGCGGGCAGCGGTAGTAATGGTAGAGGACGTCCACAAGGTGGGCGAGGAGGAAATTAGCGAGGCCATGGAGGTCGGGAAAATGGTAATGTAGGTACAGGACCGGTGCAGCCAGGCAAGGAGGTTGCCCGTCAAGATGACAAGGCTCAGTTTTATGCCTTCCCAGGCAAGACCGAGGCTAAGGTGTCTGATGCAGTGATCACATGTACTATTCTTGTCTGTGATCGGATGACTACTGTTTGGTTTGATCTGGGTTCTACTTATGCATACGTGTCCGTTCAGTTTGCCTTGGGATTTGATGTGGTTTGTGATGTGCTTGATGCCCCTATCCATGTTTCTACCCCAGTTGAAGAGTCAGTCATAGTCACCCAGGTATATTGTGCTTGTCCTGTTATGTTTATGGGTTTTCATACTTGGGATGATTTGGTTACTTTTGATATGACTGACTTTGATATAATCTTAGGCATGACTTGGTTGTCCCCCTATTATGATGTGCTTAATGGTAATGCTAAGTCGGTAACTCTAGAGATCCCGAGTAGGGAAAGGTTAGAGTGGGAAGGGGTGTACAAGCCTAAGCCAGCTAAGGGCATATCTTTCGTACGAGCTAGGAAACTGGTGGGGCAGGGGTGTGCGTTTTGGCTCATGTTCCAGATGTTAATGTTGAGTCCTCCTCTATTGAGTCTATTCTTGTAGTGTCTGAATTCAAGGAAGTGTTTCCTATTGATTTGCCTGGTATGCCTCCGGATAGAGATATAGATATCTGCATTGACTTGGAACCTGGTACTTGCCCCATCTCCATTCCTCCTTATCGCATTGCTCTGGCAGAATTGAGAGAGCTTAAAGCTCAAATCTAGGAGCTTCTTGATAAAGGTTTCATCCATCCTAGTGCTTCCCCGTGGGGTGCTCCTGTCTTGTTTGTTAAGAAGGAGGATGGTAGTATGAGGACTGGTAATTTTATCTTAAGCCATAAGGGAGTGGATTGATACCGGCATGACAAGCTTATGGATAAAGAAAGTCCCATTTAGTATACTTGGGTGAAGGCAATTGAAGTTTTTAGTAAGAAAGTGCGTATAAAATTGGGTTAGTCCTTTGAATTTGATGGGTATACCTGAGTTTGAGGTGTCATGTCGATGAAAACGTTGACTTCGTAGTGATAGCCAGGGCTCACTGAGCATAATGGTAATAAGAGTTCGTAATGGATTGTGATGGGATGCAACTATATAACAAGATTGTTTGTTAAGCAAATTTTGTATAGTAATTAGGACCTGCGAGTATCTAAGGTTGTGGTTTTCTAATATTTGGTGAGTAACGTGGTTGTATGGAAAGGTTTAAGAGATGGTGGGACACCAGTCGAACATAATTTAAAAGAGCTTGAGTCATAATGAAGAAACAAATAGTGGGATGTAGTACAGCCTTTAGAGAGAGGCGAGAGCAAGAATATTTTATTTGATTGCAAAGGCTAAAGAGGTATCTTCAGAGGGGTAGATAATTGGGTTCAGAGACGCGTGATTTCATTTTTTTTGTTGTGGCTATGGTAATAGTGTCACGAGTCCATCAGATTGGTTAACAAACTATTAAAAAAGGCTTGAAAAAGGAGTGTACAGACATTAGCTTGAGTGTGATGATAAGTGCTTGTTTTTGTTTTTGAGTTTAGTAATAAGTACAATTGAATTTTTAGCAAAAGATATTGTAAGATTGATGGAGAGGCGATCAATGATAAGCGAAGATCCATGAATTCATAAAAATCTTCAAGGTATAAGCTAATGTTGATAGATAAGGGGATTGTGTTATACGGTTGAATTTACAATTCAGATTTTTCATTGTAAGTCTACATTCGTGGTGATATATTTTGTCAAGGTATGAATTTGCAAGGTGAGAAATGATCAATTCTATCAGGTATTGAGTATTTGAAAGGACTTTCAACTGGGTTGAGTCGTAAAGTTGATTACTATCGATTGTTAAGTACCTAAGAAAGGTTTTCATTTAAAAGTGTTGACTTAGAGTAAGGTAAATGTTCGGAGTGTTCATGATGGTTGTTAGTATTGAGAGTGTGGACTTCAGTAGAATGATGTGAAGAGTATGTGGAGTCAACTGAATGGAAACGACTGGCGTCGACTCTTCAGAGGAAAACCTTTAGTGTCATTCGATAAATTATTATGTGACCATCTATTTCATTTTGTACATGGTTGTGAGTATGATGCATATGCTATGCTCACGCGTGTGTTTCACTTTTGTGGGTGGATCCCTAATGGTGGATCAGGTGTGCCGATCCTGCGATGTTCTCTTGATTGAGTGGAATGATTTGGGAAGATGTGGTTATTTCAGATGACTTATGTTGTGTTTTCTTGGAGTTGTTAAAGTATTTCAGTGGTTCTACATGTACCACCTTGCTTATGAGAGTTTATAGAAGGGCTACCATGCGTATCTATGGTTGTCCGACAATCTTAATATTCATCTAGTCATCGAGGTCATGTATCGATTATGTGTGGTTGAATGTGGGGATCTTTGGGTCCAATTCTACTATTTTTAAGAGGTAATCTATAATTACTAAATCTAGCATTTCGATAGTGTTGTTGGAGAGTTTGTATTCTTGGACATATCCCTCGATAAGTATCTGATGTCTAAAGATCAAATTTTTATAACTTAAGCTCATGAAAATTTATGTTGTGAGAAGGAGATGTTGATAAGAACTATGATTATGAGTGTGTGTTGGTTGGTTCAGGTCTACCTCTAATTGTAGCGAGTATTGATTTAGAATTTTATCATGCTTATGTGAGAAAAGATTAGTCCTGATGATTGTGTCAAGGTCCTTGGTAACATGTGGTAGACGTGTGTACGATCAACTTTGGTGGTTATTGAGAATAGCTTTTGTTGTTAGTTAAGTTTACGTACAATAATATTTATCACTCGAGTATTGAGATGACTTCATTGATGCACTGTATGGGAGGGGATGTAGGTCTCCCAGTGGTTGGTTTGATGCATTTGAGGCGGGACCTTTTGATGAGAATCATTAGGGAATGTGAAATTTATTCGGGAGATGTTCTAGCAGCTCAGAACAGGCATAAAGAGTATGCAGACCGGAAGGTCAGATATTTGTAGTTTATGAGGAGGAGCCTATAGCCATTCTAGGTAGGGAAGTTCGCAAGTTAAGGTCAAAGGATATTGCATCTATCAAAATCCAATGGAAGCATTGTCCCATTGAGGAAGAGACTTGGAAAACTGAGAAAGACATGCGAGATAAGTATCCCCAGTTATTTAACGATGCAGGTACTACTCTAGCCTTACTTTAGCCAATCTTTCCTAGTTGATCACTCGAGGATGAGTGATGGGTAAATTGGTATCTATTGTAATGACCTGATTTCCTCGTTAGGGAAAATCCAATAAGGAAAGAATTGGGGCCAAAAATTTTTTGAGTAGTAACTTAGAAATTCCTAGCCTAGTCCAGATTTAGACAAAATCTGAGTCTGTGAGGTCTAGGGAAATATGGTAATGAATAAGAGATCTAATTATTAATTTGATTACATGAGTAGATAACTAAGACGTTAAGGAACCCGTACGACTTGACGGAATCGAATTCGGGCGAGTAGAACTCCCGAAACTGATCTTAGCGTGAACGAGTAGTTTTTGAATGTCATAGGTTGAAGGTGTGTTGTGAAATGGGAGTTTGGAACTCAAATTTTGACTCTCTGTTTTCGTGCAAGCCGCCAGGGGGGAAATTATCCCGCCAGGGCAGGGCCGCTGTAGCGGGATGGGGTCCGCCATAGCGGGACAGTGCCGACTTAAGTCGGAAATAAACCTCAAAAACGTCATTATTCTGCAAACTTCGTTCTTAAGAGTTAGGAGACGACCCTAGGGCATTTTTTGCAGTTTTCCACGACTTTTGATGCTAAAGGTAAGGATTTTACTCCCCTAATCCATTTTTCGATCCGTAGAACTTAGATTCCTGGATAATTATTATTGGGAGAAGGTTTTAACCTGAAGTTAATGGTGGAAAAGCCCTAAGTTGGGGATTGGGATCATGGGGTTGGTCTTGGGTTATTGGGTTTGTTATAATCCGGATAATTAGACCATAATTTATTGAGCCTTGCGTATATTAATTATTTGTAGACCTAGAACAAGCAGAAAAAATTCAGAAAGGGAAGATTTAAGTGCCTTAGGGGGATTCAAGCTTGGTTTTGAGGTAGGTGATGGTTTAATTTCATGTTTGTGTGATGTATGTTGGTATTTTCTTCATTGTAATGCATGTGTGTATGTGAATGTAACACTATTGATCAAACCTAATGTAAATGAGTATGAATGAAAGATTGTATGCCATGAATCAACACTTGATTGTATGATTTTGAGAATGTACATTGTGATTGTGATTGTGGTATGATGGATGGATCGGGTGTCACGTTCCGATACACTAACTGTGATCGGGTGCCATGTTTCGGCGCATATATTGGATCGGGTGCCACATTCTGGCACATATATTGGATCGGGTGCCACATTCTGTCGCATATATTGGATTGGATGTCACGTTCCGGCACACTAATTGGGATCGAGTGTCACGTTCCGACACACTAACAGTTTGGGTATGGGTTCCATGAGAGGACCATTGATTTGTCATATGTACTTGTATTGAGAATGTGGAATTGTACATTGCTCCTGAAATGATAACCAATGTGTGTGTATATTCTGTACATGTCATATTTACTATGTTGTGACTGCTTATATATGTTTCGCTTACTCGAATAGCCGTGTGATCCTACCGGTACACTGTGGTTGTGAACTGAAACTACACTTGCTCGTTCTTTGTTGAGTACAGGGCATCTTCAGGCGTCTATTGATAGACCTCAGCTAGGAGATCAGTGATCGAGACCGGATTTCAAGGGTGAGCTAGTTCTTTCAGGCTTAGACTTTCTAGTTAGATTAACTCGTATATTTAGTTTGGGTTGTACCCATTTTCCTTAGACTTGTTGAACTTTAGATGTTTTGGTACATTGACTTTCAGATTCTAGGGGTGTTTTCCGCAATGTTTTAGTAACGATTTGTTACACTTTCGGAGTTTATGGGAAATCCACTTTATTTCTGCATTTAAACGTACTCTCGTATCTTTAAATATTTAGTTTTGGGGTAAGTTGGTTAGTAGTAATGGTTCTCCCACCGGAGGGTTAGTGTGGGTATCAATCACAACGGTCTGGGTCGTGACAGGCTTAGTGGTTGAGGGCTTCAAAACTCACCTTGAGGTTTCAAGTTTGAATCTTAGGCACTACTCTTTTTTTTTGAACCCCTTAATGGAAATCCTGAATCCGTCACTGCCTATAACATTTAATTTTTATGGCAAGAAAAAATCATTAAAAAGATAGGTAAAATCAATGAGGAAAAAATGGTTGCATATGTATCAGTTTTCACGTACAAAGTAGTTGGAAAAAGTTTTAACTGTCTTTTTTTAAAGAAATAATAAAATATGAAGTTATTTTTTCTTTAAAATGACGTCATTCTTTTACCAAATAAATTTTGTATTGGTAAATTACAAACCTTAGAAGCTGCAAACACTTCAAATAAAATTTACCGATAAAAATATAATTATAAATTTTCGTTCTTTCATATCCAATAAATTTTCAATCAACAAAATCACAAATTTAAATTGAAACATATAACTAAAGACAAATAATAATTTTATCATCACATGACCAGCAAAAACAATAATAATTATTTCTCATGTTTCTCTATAAACAATCTCATCCCTTTCTCTAATCAACATATCATAAATTATTATTTTTTCATAATATTTAATGTTTATATAAATTGTTAATTCCTAAATTTTAGCAGCTTTGCAAATGATTTTTTTTAAAAAAACATGGATGAGATAGATTATATTATGGAATTCTTATTAATTGTTTAAGACCTTTTTTAGAAAACATATTTTCTTATTCCATATACTTTGTTGTTGTTCTCCTATTGTTTCAAGCTGTTTTTTTTATAATATAGTTTTTCGTTTATTATTTTCTTTATTTGGAATTTCTACATTAGCAATTATTTAATTGTATTATATCTTCAAGTGATTTTGCTGCCAACTTAATTCAATTTTTGTGTGTTATTTCATAATATTTAATTATATTTATCCTAATATAAAATGAAAATCATTATAAATTTCTTAGCTCTTAAAATAAAGTTATATTTCATTTTTCAACTGTCTCCAATTCCTCCCTTCCTTAAATTTACCAATAAACTCTTTGATTATTTTCATCTATAAATTATTTTATTTTTTAATTAGTTCAAAATATAAACCATCACAATATTCTATATGTTAAATAATTTTGAAGACTAATAATCTTATATTCATATAGACCCGAAACTCAAAATACGGGAGCAACAGATCAATCACAAAATAAAAATAATAAAGTTAAGATTTTTAATTAAATTCAAATTAAACTTTTTTGCTCATCCTTTATTACTTTTCTCATCTATAAAACATATAAAAATAAAAATAACATTTCATGCACGTTAAAAAGATCAAGTAGATTTAATTCCAACCAAAAATTTAAAATAAAAATAGATGAGATGCAACAAATCATCAAAACAATATTTACGTATTGCTCTTATTTCTTTCCCAAACCTTCTCATAATTCATAATTTCAAAAATAATAAAGGCGATTTTGAAAATGTCACGCCTCAAGCCTACACCCTGGGCGGGACTGACACTCGAGAACCATTGTTGGCCCCAATCGAACCCTTGGCCTGGCTTAAATCTTAGCGGAAAACTTTACTAACCATAAATGTTCTTTAAAAGTAAACTGAAAGCTCAAAGATAACTGAGAATGTATTATAATTAAACATTCACTAGCCAAAGTGGCAACTCAAGTCTCAAGCATAACTGAAATGGAAAGACTCAAGAACTAACATCAACTAACTGTCTATGAAGCCTCTAAATACTAAGAGGGATGTCGGGACAAGACCCCCGATCATCCTAACAACTGAAATAATAAAACATTATAAAAGGGATCCTCCGGAAAGCAAGGAGGCTCACCAAATGACTCTGTATCCTCAACTAGATCAACGAAGCGCTGGGTGCTGATCCTGGTTACCTGTATCTGCATCATAAAATATGCAGGCCAAATGACATTTGTACTTTGAATGTACGAGCATGCAAGGGGAAATTCTAAAACAAGACATAAGCTTGAAAGGAACTGAAGGAACATACCTGGTATCAACTCAACTCATTTCAATATAAGGCAATAATATAAATGCAATATAAAGAAAAGCTTTAAAACATGTGGATAACAACTCTGTGTATTGAAAAAATACAATAGTAACACAGTTTGTATGCAAGGATACAATATAAACTCTGATTGTATATGAAAATACAAATAACTCTGTGTATATAAGAATACAAAATATCTTTGTGGGAGTTTCTCTAATCGACAACCATCACTATGAGCTATGTAATGGTATTGTGTTTTACCTCACACTGCCAGGGCCGTCCTATACCTTGCTGGGGGTATAGAACCTAACTACTAAGTGGATCCACTAGTCTATGCTAAATAACACTAAGGAATCATCTAAAAACTATGACCCTTTTCTACCCCTGCTGACTACACGGTTTATGGAGACTATGAATTATCTGAAATCAAGGTCGTCCCCAAATCGGTGCTCAATACTTCCCCAAAATGTAACTAGCTCATATGTATAGAAACATAACTCTTTCTGTGGTTTGAGATAATTACTCAAAACTAGCCCAAAAGCTCTCTTGGAAATTAGTGTTTCCTCTCTTGCTTAAATGTGAAAACATTTACTCTTTTACTCAAAAACTAGCTCAAAGGCTCTTTTGGAAATCAATGTTTCCTTTCTTGTTTAAATGTAAAAACATTTACTCTTTGGGAATACATAGTCCCCATATACTCTTTTGAAGAAAATGAACTTCATTTATAACTCTTACTCAACTCAAAACTCAAGTCTTAAAACAAGTTTAAAGCATTTGCAAAGACTTTTGAAAGGACTCTAAGAACTCTCTAGACTTGGCTCTTAACTTTCCTTGAAATTGAATTTATGGATACAAGGTTATGATTCATGTTTATTGATGATCTCATAATGTTTAGACGTACCTTAGAGTGTAGAAATTAACTAGAAAACATAGGTACGATTCAAGAAAACTCAAACGGAAAGGAGTGGGAAAGGGTAGAGGACCTGGCGACCCTGGCACACTGAGTGGCGCCGGGCGCCAGACTCAAAACTAAAGAACCTGGGTTGGGGCACTCTGAGTGGCGCGGTGCCCCAGAGCCCAAACTTTAGACACTGATGTGGGGCGCTCTGAATGGCGCGGCGCCCCACCCCTTTTCCCCAGATTTTCGTCAAATTTTCTTGTTCTTTTTTCGACCCTAATTCGTCTAGATTTGATTGGTTCCTTCTCAAAATACTTAGGTTCGAACACCCAACCAAAGTATACAAGAATCTACTCAAAAACAACCTCAAATCTCATGAAATTAACTCAAGAACTTCTCAACAACTCAATAATCAAGAACCCAATAGAAACTTCAACAAAATCCATCAAGAACTTAATTACTCTACTTTCAAGAACATAAATACGCTGAAATAAATCATGATTGGTGCGTGGGTGAATGAACCCAATGCTATGTGATCTCACATACCTCGTAGGGACTAACCCTTGGCGAAATCCACAAGCGAAACCTCAACAACGATGAACTTTGGCTTCTTCTCCTCTTTTCTCTTCTTTTCTCTTCTCTCAAAACCCTAGCATGAAATCTTTGAGTGCGTAAGCTGAACCAATTTATTTTAGACCCTTACTTAATTACCAAAATCGAATTAAGTTACTTGGGTATGGAAAATATAAAAATACCCCTTTAAAATCCGGTTAACTTTCCTTATCTAGACAACCCAACTTCGAACGGGCATTTCTCCCTCATACGAACTTGAAAATGAGCAAACTCGGTGGCATTGGAAAGATAATTCAAAGGCCTGTCATATAGTATCTTGTATCCCACCTAAAGAATCATGTGCTAGGAGTTATGGTCGTTTGAAGTTAACCCAAAACTCATACTTAGCTTAACTTGTCAAACTTTCCAAATTTGATTATTTCCAAAAATGGTTCTTTCTAATTCTAGTTCTTTCAAATAGCGGGGTGTTACAATATCTCCTCCTTGGAAACATTCATTCTCGAATGAGATTAATCTTAGTAGGCTAAGGGTGTAACATCTAACATCCAGCTCAAACACCCAACAAGCAAAATGTAAACACAACAAATCAACTTAAAGTAAATGCCAAGAAAAGGATTAGTACCTTAATTTGGACTTTAAACGGAATCGAAGAGATGTGGGTACCTCTTCTTCATGTCCTCCTCCGCTTCCCAAGTAGCTTCCTCAACACATTGATTCCTCCACAGAACTTTGACTGATGCTACTTCGTTGGTCCTCAACTTGTGAACTTGACGATCTAGAATCTGAACAAGAATCTCCTCATAAGATAAGTTATCCTTAATAGCAATATCTTCAGTAGGTATGATAAGTGAAGGATCGTCCATACACTTCTTCAACATGGAAATGTGAAATACTGGATGGACTGCTGCTAACTCTTGCGGTAGCTCTAACTCCTAAGTCACGTTACCGATCCTCTTGGATATTCTGTAAGGACCAACATACCGGGGACTAAGCTTCCCCTTCTTACCAAATCTCATAACACCCTTCATGGTTGAAACCTTCGAGTAAACCCAATCATATACTTCAAACTCTAATTCTCTTCTCCTAACATCTGTATAGGATTTATGACGACTCTTCATTATTTTCAACCTCTCTTGAATAACCTCTACTTTCTCCATAGCTTCATGAACCAAATCTGGTCCTATCAACCCAGCTTCACCAACCTCAAATAATCCAATAGGAGATCTGCATCTTCTCCCATAAAGAGCTTCATAGGAGCCATTTGGATGCTAGAGTGGTAACTATTTTATAAGTAAACTCTATGAGAAGTAGGTGATCATCCCAATTACCCTTGAAATCAATCACGCAAGCTCTCAACATGTCTTATAAAGTCTGAATGGTGCGCTCTTCTTGACCATCAGTCTGAGGATGCAAAGTAGTACTCAAGTTCACCTTCGAACCCAAACCTTTCTGGAATGACTTCTAGAATTATGCAGTAAATAGTGCACCTCTATCTGAATAATCGACACTGGAACTCCATGAAGTCTGACTACCTCTTGAATATACAACTTAGCATAATCTTCTGTTGAATGGGTATTCTTTACCAGTAAGAAATGGGATGATTTAGTCATTCGATCTACAATCACCCAAATCGAATCATGCTGTCTGCGAGACCGTGGTAAACCTGTGATGAAATCCATATTGATCATCTCCCACTTCCATTCCGAAAGATCTATCTTCTGAGCTATACCACTGGGCCTCTGGTGCTCTACCTTAACTTGTTGGCAATTCGGACACTTAGCAACAAACTCTGCAATGCCCTTCTTCATACTACTCCACCAATAAACCTCTCTCAAATCACGAGACATCTTGGTGGAACCCGTATGGATAGAATATCTAGAGCTATGAGCTTCCTCCATAATCCTTTCTTGAAGTTCATCCACCCTTGGTACACACAATCTACCTTGATACCTCAATACACCATCTCCCCCTTGTTCAAAGGCCATCACCTTTTGCTTATGAATGTTTACCTTCAATTCAAGCAAAATAGGATCTTCGTCTTGTTTCTCTTTAATTTCGGACACTAATGATGATTCAGCTCCATTCATCACCACCACCCCTCCTTCATTGGAATCCATTAAACGAACTCCTAATCGTGCAAGTCTATGCACATCTTTTGCTAACTCTTTCTTGTCTTCCTCAAAATGGGCAGTACTACCCATAGACAATCTACTCAAGGCATCAACAACAACATTAGCCTTACCTGGGTGATAGAGAATACTTATGTCATAATCCTTGAGTAAATCTAACCACCTTCTCTGTCAGAGGTTAAGTTCTTTCTGACTAAACAGATACTAAAGACTCTAGTGATCGGTGAACACATCTACATGAACAACATAAAGATAGTGACACTATATTTTCAAAGATAATACTACGGCAACTAATGCTAGATCATGGGTTGGGTAATTCTTCTCGTGAACCTTAAGCTGCTTGGAGGCATAAGTTATAACCTTGCCATTCTGCATTAACACACAACCCAAACCGACTCTGGAGGCATCACAATAAACCACAAAGCCTTGCGTACCCTCTGGTAAGGTCAATACTGGGCAGTAGTCAACCTCTTTTTCAATTCCTGAAAACTTTTCTCACAAGCTTTAGACCATTGAAACTTAACTGTTTTCTGAGTCAACTTAGTCAAAGGAGATGAAATAGATGAGAACCCCTCGACGAACCTTCTATAATATCCAACCAACCCCAAGAAACTCCTAATATCAGTAGGAGATGTGGGTCTAGGCCAATTCTGCACTGTCTCTATTTTCTGAGTGTCAACTTGAATTCCATCACTGAAAATAATGTGACCTAGGAAAGCAATAGACTCAAGCACAAACTCACACTTAGAGAAGTTAGCATACAACTCTCTATCATTTAGAATTTGGAGAACTACTCTGAGATGACTCGCATGATCTTTCTCATTCCTTGAATAGATTAGAATGTCATCAATGAATACGATAACAAACATATCTAAATAAGCTTGAATACTCTGTTCATAAGGTCCATGAATGATACAAGAGCATTGGTCAAACCAAAGGACATAACTAGGAACTCATAATGACCATAGCGGGTCCTGAAAGCTGTCTTAGGGATATCACTTTCCCTTACTTTCAACTGGTGATAGCCAGATCTGAGGTCTATCTTAGAAAAACAAGTGGCACCCTAAAGTTGATCAAAAAGATCATCAATTCTAGGAAGAGGATACTTATTCTTGATAGTAACCTTTTTCAACTGACGGTAATCTATACACATTCTAAGAGAACCATCTTTCTTTCTCACAAATAAGACTGAAGCGCCCCAAGGTGAGACACTTGGTCGAATAAAACCCTTCTCAAGGAGATCTTTCAACTACTCTTTTAACTCTTTTAACTCTGCTGGTGCCATTCTATATGGCGGAATAGATATAGGATGAGTATAGGGAAGAATATTTATACCGAAGTCTATTTCTCTCTCAGAAGGGACTCCAAGAAGATCATCTGGAAAGACTTCTCGAAACTCTCTTACTACTGAAACTGACTAAATATGAGGTGTCTCAACACTAGAATCATTAACTCGGACTAAGTGATAGACACACCCCTTGGAAACTAACTTTCTCACCTTAAGGTACGAAATGAAATGACCCTTAGGCACTGCTGAACTACTCTTCAACTCTATAACTGGCTTATTAGGAAACTGGAACTTGACTACTCGAGTTCTACAATTAACTGAGGCATAACAGGCATGAAGTCAGTCCATACCTAGAATGACATCAAAATCTACCATGTCTAACTCAACTAAATCAACCGTGGTGCTCTTGTGAT
This sequence comes from Solanum etuberosum, assembly GCA_029582245.1. NCBI lineage: Eukaryota > Viridiplantae > Streptophyta > Magnoliopsida > Solanales > Solanaceae > Solanum > Solanum etuberosum. The sequence goes on along the minus strand of JAJONR010000636.1, from coordinate 36,983 downwards.
TGACGAAAATGGTACAATCACGATAGACTCTCTCAGCCAGAATAGACTCACCAACAAGTGTAGAAATACTGAAGGGCTCAAGAAGTTGCTCAGGAAAAAACATCAAATTCATCGCATCATAAGGAGTCACAAAAGATAGACTCGCTCCTGGATGTAGCAAAGTATAAACATCAAAATTAAAGACTTAGATCATACCAGTGATAACATCTGGCGAATCCTCTTACTCTTGGTGACTAGCGATGGTATATAGACGGTTTCCTCCTCCTCCTGCCCCTGAAGTAGCTCCTCTAGATGCAGCTCTGTCTGGTGGAGCAACTGAAGAAGATTGGGCTCTATTTCCCCCATTACCATTACCTTGTCTGTTCTTAGGGCACTCTTTCATAAAGTGACCGTTCTAACCACACTTGAAGCAACCAGTGAAGCCATCACGACACGCCCCTGAATGGCTCCTACCACACTTAGCACACGCAGGAGTCCTTTTACCCCTTTGTGCCATACTACCTTGAGACTGTGCAGGTCTAGCTCTGAAATTCTGTAAATTCTGATTATTGAATTCACCTCTGTTTCTTGGTGCAGGTGCACTAGCAGATGATGGAGCAGGTCCCTTTTGCTTCTGTTGGAAAGATGACCGGTTGGCATTACTCTTCTGCTGTCCAAACTCATTCCCTGACGTCTTAGCTCTCTTATTTCGAAACTCTTCCCTATCTCTCAGCTTCTTTTCCTCGACCTGCTGCACATGAATCATAAGTCTTGCTATGTCCATTTCTCCTATAAGCATAGCTGCCTTGCCCTCCTTACTTGATAGACGAGACAACCCAGCAACAAACAAAATCATCCTACTTCTCATGTCAGCAACCATCTCCGGACCATAGCAGGAAAGTTGGGTGAACTTCAGACTGTACTCATGAACACTCATAGATTCCTGCTTAAGAGTGAGGAATTCTCGTACCTTTGCTTCTCTCAGCTCACGGGGAAAGAAACGCCCCAAGAAGGCCTCCTCAAACATAGCCCAGCTCACAAGTGGTGCACCTTCAGCTCTATTCTTTTTCTATTGATCAAACCAGATTCTAGTGACACCCTTCAATTGGTATGCAGCTAGTTCCACCCTCTCAGCATCGATAACGAGCATAATCTCAAAAACCTTATGAAGCTCTTCAACAAAGTTTTTCGGATCCTCAGTGACACTTGAACAAGTAAAGGTTGGAGGATTCATCCTTAAGAACTCATAGACCCTAGAAGTATCAGCCACTTCCTGTCAATTTTCTCTTTGTTGCCCAACTTGATTGGTCACAGCCTGACTTAACATCCGGATAGCCTCACGGAACTCAGACACGGCTTCATAGACTCCCTAGGACTCTTGAACTCTGTGCTCTGATACCAAGTTTGTCACGCTCCGAGCCTACACCCTGGCCAGGACTGACACTCGAGAATAATTGTTGGCCCCAAGAGAACCCTTGGCCTGGCTTAACTCTTAGCGGAAGACTTTACTCAACATAAATGTTCTTTAAAAGTAAACTGAAAGCTCAAAGATAAATCAGAATTTATTATAATTAAACATTCACTAGCCAAAGTGGCAACTCAAGTCTCAAGCATAACTGAAATGGAAAGACTCACGAACTAACATTAACTAACTGTCTATGAAGCCTCTAAATACTAAGAGGGATGCCGGGACAAGACCCCTGATCATCCTAACAACTGAAATAATAAAACATGATAAAAAGGGATTCTCCGGAAAGCAAGAAGGCTCACCAAATGACTCTAAATGCTCAACTAGATCAACGAAGCGCTGGGTGCTGATCCTGGTTACCTGTATCTGCATCATAAAAGATGCAGGTCAAATGACATCAGTACATTGAATGTACGAGCATGCGAGGAGAATTCTAAAACAAGACATAAGCTTGAAAGGAACTGAAGGAACATACCTGGTCTCAACTCAACTCATTTCAATATAAGGCAATAATATAAATGCAATATAAAGAAAAGCTTTAAAACATGTGGATAACAACTCTGTGTATTGAAAAAATATAACAGTAACTCGGTTTGTATGCAAGGATACAATATAAACTCTGATTGTATATGAAAATACAAATAGCTATGTGTATATAAGAATACAAAATATCTCTGTGGGAGTTTCTCTAACCGACAACCATCACTATAAGCTATGCGATGGTACATCGTTTCGCCTCAAGCTGCCAGGGCCGTCCTATACCTTGCCGGGGGTATAGAACCTAACTACTAATTGGATCCACTAGTCTATGCTAAAAAGCACTAAGGAATCATCTAAATTGTATGACCCTTTTCTACCCATGTTGGCTACACGGTTTATGGAGACTATGAATTATCTGAACTCATGCTCGTCTCCAAATCGGTGCTCAATACTTCTCCCAAAATGTAACTAGCTCATATGTTTAAAAACATAACTCTTTCTGTGGTTTGAGATAATTACTCAAAACTAGCCCAAAGGGTCTCTTAGAAATCAGTGTTTTCTCTCTTGCTTAAATGTGAAAACATTTACTCTTTACTCAAAAACTAGCTCAAAGGCTCTTTTGGAAATCAATGTTTTCTTTCTTGTTTAAATGTAAAAACGTTTACTCTTTGGGAATACATAGTCCCCATATACTCTTTTGAAGAATAAGAACTTCATTGATTACTCCTACTCAACTCAAAACTCAAGTCTTAAAAGAAGTTTAAAGCATTTGCAAAGACTTTTGAAAGGACTCTAAGAACTCTCTAGACTTGGCTTTTAACTTTCCTTGAAATTGAATTTATGGATTCAAGGTTATGATTCATGTTTATGGATGATCTCATAATGTTTAGACGTACCTTAGAGTGTAGAAATCAACTAGAAAACATATGTACAATTCAAGGAAACTCAAACGGAAAGGAGTGGGAAAGGGTAGAGGACCTGGCGCACTGAGTGGTGCCGGGCGTCAGACTCAACACTACAGAACCTGGGTTGGGGCGCTCTGAGTGGCGCGGCTCCCCAGAGCCCAAACTTCAGACACTGATATGGGGTGCTCTTAGTGGCGCGGCGCCCCACCCCTTTTCCCCATATTTTTGACAAATTTTCTTGTTCATTTTTCAACCCTAATTCATCTAGATTCGATTGGTTCCTTCCCCAAACACTTAGATTCGAACACCCAACCAAAGTATACGAGAATCTACTAAAAAACAACCTCAAATCTCATAAAATTAACTCAAGAACTTCTGAACAACTCAACAATCAAGAACCCAATAGAAACTTCAACAAAATCCATCAAGAACTCAATTAATCTACTTTCAAGAACGTAAATACGCTGAAGTAAATCATAATTGGCGCGTGGGTGAATGAACCCAATGCTATGTTATCTCACATACCTCGTAGGGACTAACCCTTGGCGAAATTCACAAGCGAAATCTCAAGAACGATGAACTTTGGCTACTTCTCCTCTTTTCTCTTCTTTTCTCTTCTCTAAAAACCCTAGCGTGAAATCTTTGAGTGCGTAAACTGAACCAATTCAGTTTTGACCCCTGCTTAATTACCAAAATCGAATTAACTTAATTGAGTATGGGAAAGACCAAAATACCCCTTTAAAATCCGGTTAACTTTTCTTATCTAGACAACCCAACTTCGAACGAGCATATCTCCCTCATACGAACTCGAAAATGAGCAAACTCAGTGGCATTGGAAAGATAATTGAAAGGCCTTTCATATAGTATCTTGTAGCCCACCTAACTCATTCTGTTCTTGGAGTTATGGTCATTTGAAGTTGACCTAAAACTCATACTTAGCTTAACTTGTCAAACTTTCCAAATTTGATTATTTTTAAAAATGGTTCTTTCTAATTCTAGTTTTTTCAAATAGCGGGGTGTTACAGAAAAATATTGAAGTCTTTGATAATATAAAGTTTAATTTATGTATAAACAAAACTGTCATTCATGTCGAAAGAAAATGTCAACACCACTTCATCTCTCTTTTTAAAAAAATAAAAATAAAAATAGTCAATACTCCTCTATTTCAATTAATTTTATCTGATATAGATTAAGAATTTCAGTACTTAAATTAATGGTTGAAGAATGAAATTCTGCAAAGGTATGCAAATATTAATATGATTTTAGAATGGCAAGAAACTTGCATGACGTGGATCATTAATGGAGTAAAATGAACATTCTCCCATATGACATACTGTAATTAACCTCTCTTAAAATATATATTTTTACTAACTAAATTCAAGTTAGTATAATTTTTCACTAATAATATCAATGCAGAAATTAGTAATAATCTATATCGATATTATTTTAAAGAAAACATTGAATCGTGATAAAGAAAAATCAAAAGTTGAAAGAAAACATGATTGGTTAACATGGTTTTTGAAATGTGTGATTGAAACAATATTCTGATGCATGTATGATAAAAATTATCTCCTTTCAATTTTTGTTATAGAAACGAAGAGAAGAGATAAATTCACTGAAGAAAAGAATAATTTATTACCTGAAAGCAATGAAGCATAATTTTGAAAGAAATTAATCAAAAAAATTGATAATGATTCTTATTCAAAGATAACTTGATAAAATCGTTGATCAAACGTATAAAGAAAGCACACAACTATTTGGTATATTTAGAGAGAGAAGAAAAAGAAAGAAAGCAGGAAAGATCATTAAGCCTAAAATTCTAAGACTCAAAATAGAAGTTATAATCAGTTTTAAATTCTAAACCTCAACCGGTTAAGATAATGACAAAATTCAAAACACGTAAAAAAATTTTAAAATAAATTGTAAATATTTTAAATATATTTAAAAACGGCAACAATTGCTGTTTTAAATCTATTTAAAACTGATTTTGTTTAAAAATAATATATTTATTTTGTTCAATGTGTTGTTTCAAGAACGTGGAGAAAACAACGTTAATTAAGGTGTAGTTGTTGGGTTGTCTTCATTTTGCATCTTATTTATTTTAAATGCCTTTCTTTTTCCTTGTCCTTTATTGAATATGAAACTTTAATTTAATATTAATTTTTTTAAATATTCAATATTACACTTTCAAACGTGGGTTGATAATTTGAGTTTATCTAATTAGATGTTAATTTTAAATAAGAACTATACAGATATAGATAATTACTATTATTGTTGTTGTTTTTTTTCTTCAAATTATTATTATCATTATTATTATTATTTAACAATTTTCCTTTATTTTTAAATTGTATTTCAAAAACAGAAAATTTTAAAATTAAAAATTCAAATTTTAAGATATTTATTTAAAAGATTATTAAATAATTTTTTGAATTTTAAAATTATTGAATTTTTGTGGTGCTGACATGTGGCACTTTTCACCTCTCCTATTATATATAGATAGATTAATAGGAGTATTTTATATTTCTAATACTCATTGAAAATGTATTCTGGAATATCCATTATTCAAGGAACAGTGGATGGAGCTCATATATATATTTTATAGAGTTTTAATCCAAACACAAAATGAGGTGAGAAGCAAATACTTGATAAAAATAAAGTATGTATTACTAATCAGTGCGTTATTATTATTGGTACCAAACAATCATTAAGTATTAATTTTAGAGAGGTTTTACTATAGTAGTTGATCCATTGGGTTGGTTGTTTCCGTTGACGGTTTGTTATGAAAGTGTGTAAGACGTGTCTATTGGGGTTGAAGTTGAAATGACAAAGTGAGAGGAAAAGGTGGTAGCTGTGATTATGGTTGGTTGAGCGCCAAAAGGTGTGTAACCTGTGAATTGTGATTGATTCAAGTTTTAATTTTGGCTGCTCTGTATTGTAATGGAAAATTTTAGGTACTCGTTTTCAGCCTCTTTCTTTCAATACACCGAAGCAGCTCCTATTCCCTTTAGCTGGTCACCCTATGGTTCACCACCCAGTTTCCGCATGTAAATAGGTATCAATTCTAATTTACATCAAAACACTATTTTACACTGCCTTATCTGAATTTCTACGGAATTTGCCTTATATGTCTCTTCAATATCTAATCACCTTAAAGTCCCTGTCAGGTATGCCATTTATTTTGTTGCTACAAAGTGCATTTTTATATATATAGATAACGAGAGTACATAGCGTAAGAAAAGACTACGCCAGGGTACAAACACCTATTTATTATTTAAGTACTAGGAACATAATGTAAGGATTTAAGATATTGTGAAAACATAAACAATCTAAACATTTATTAATCCTATCAATAATTCATCATTGTAGAACTATATGATTTTCTCACACACACACAATAATTCAATCAAGAATACATACCCGAATCATTCTTTGTGTTCTTTGAGAATCTTAACATTGAATTGAGCGCAAGTCTTTTCTCTAATGTTCTTCAAAAGTTGTTTCTCTCCCTTGTCTTACACTTTATGAATAACTTTGATGGATAAGACTATATATTATGGTATAGAGAGGAACCTTTTTAATATAGAGAGATTTTGAACATTATTCTCACTTTCCATCACCGTAAGTAGTGGAGATGGTGGGTAGTTTTAAAACTACCAGGTAACTCCCCATCTTTATGTGTAGTTGGAAGTTACTAGGTAACTTCCCTTCCCCATCTTTAAGGGTAGTATAAAGTTACTAGGTAACTTTCCCATCTTTAGGATTTAACTTATATTAATTATTAATCCAAAATATAATTACATGGGCCGTAGAAACTTACATTCTCCAACTTGGCACACAATCTTTAACATAATGGTTTAACATGCATGTTAATCGTCATGTGCACGATTAATATTAAATCCAACATCATTCATCGTCATTAAGTATATCAACTAATATGAGTCATGACGGTTGTACACCATTTTATTTGGCATAGTCTCTTCCATGCACTACAATATTAGTCTATTACCTAACACAACATTTCACTTACATAACGGGTTCACAATAATGCTTAGCATACTTTATCTAAGCAAGAACCTGTCATTATCATTCTCAACATTACATACACCAGAGAAAACAAGTAACAACAGAAACACACACACGCACGCACACACGCACGCGCGCACACACACACACAAAACACACACACACACGCGCGCACACACACAACACACACACACACAAAAAGTATCAATTTATATGAACATATTAAAATCTTTACATAAAGTCATTCATTGCCATCAATAATGTCCATTCTTTCAACATGTTCAATAATTGTTTTGGGTGGTAATTCTTTCGTTAAAGGATCGATAATGGTTCAATTTTCACTTTATGTTTCTGGACTTCTTCTTTAACCGAAAAGTATTTGAATTCCATATGTTTGACACCCTTTGAATACTTATCATTTTTAGAGAAGAACATTGTTTCTATATTATCACAATAAATTTTTAGTGGTTTGGAAATATTGTCGACTAGTCCATGTTCTGAAATAAAGTTCCGCATCCAATTAGCATGAACTGTAACACCCCAGAAAATTTTGAGCTAAGACTTGAACAATCCTTCGTAGTGAGTAAGTTTTTACCAAGGCATTTAAATTTTTTCTAATAGTTAAGGTCACTAGATATAGCACCTTGAGTTCCAAAAAGAATTAAAGAGAATTCATTCATCATTCCTTAGCTCTTTTAAGTTTTGAGTCAACTTCAAACGACCATAACCTTCAGTAATGATGAGTTAGATGGGCTAAGAGGTATCAAATGAAAGGTCTTTGAATTATCTTTCCAACGCCACCGAGTTTTCTAAATTTCGACCTCGTATGAGGGAGATATGCCCGTTTGAAGTCGGGCTGTCCAAATAAGGAAAGTTACCCGAATATAGTAAGGGGTATTTTGGTCTTTCGGTTACCCAATCAAATTTAATTCATTTTAGTAAGGTTTTAGGGGTCTAATCTGATTAGGTTCAGTTTTATAATCCTAATATACGTCTAGGATTTTAGTTGAGAGTTCAAGAAGAGAAAAGAAGAGAAAAAAAGAGAAAAGAGTAAAGGATCAAGGCGTTCGTCGAGGTTCTTTAGTTTTGTTGTGGATTTTCGCCATAAGTTTGATCCCTAAGAGGTATGTAAGCTTCCATAGTATTGGGTTTGTTCACCCACACGCCAATCATGTTAATTTCAGCGTTAAATTCATTCTAGAAAGATGAAGGTTTGATGTTCTTGAATTGTGTTCTTGAAATTGGCTTTCATTCTTGAGTTAAGATGAGATTGATGAGGTCTTGAGAAAGTCGTGTCGATTTTAGAGTTATGTTTGATTAGATTCTTGTGTACAAATATTGGGTATCTGAATCTAAAGAGAAATTGAGAAAAATAATCGAATTTAGGCGAATTGGGGTTAGAAAACGAGGAAGAAAAATTTGGACAGAAAGCAAGTAACAGGTTCGCGTCGCATACCTGTTCCTTCAGAGTGAACTTTCTCTCTCTGCGTCGCAGAGAGATCGCAGACCCCACTATTTCAAAATTATTTCACGACCAAATATTAAAATGCATCTCCGCATCGCGGACTTGCTCCCAGATAGTGTTTTTTTACCCTTTCTCATGATTAACTATCTAAAAAAACTCTTAATCATCACGATAACTTTCCTATCACAAATCATAACCTTGAATTCATAATTAAAATTCAAGGTAGAGTTAAGAGTCAAGTCTTGAGAGATCTTTCGAGTCTTTTGAGAATGTCCCCTTGAATCTTTTGAGGACTCTTCTACAAATTCTAATAACTTGTTTCAAGACTCAAGTAAGTGATCATGAGGGTGAGGAGAATGTATTCATAAGGCTACACTATCATCGAGAACCTTCATATCATGATTCATAACTCTTGAATTCATAATTCAAATTCAAGAAAGAGTTAAGAGTAGAGTTCAAGAAAGTCTTTGAGTTCAATTGTGAATCCTTTGAGATCAACTATCGATTTGAGCTAAGTTTTGAGAAATTAAGTAGGAGAATGAGAAGATGTTGTATACATGAGTTCCCTGTTGTTATGTAGACCCTTGAGTCGAGTCGTTCATGCACATAAATTCCGCATGGACTCCATAAATTGAGTATCTTTAAGAGGAGTAGTATCTTTAAGTTCCAAGTCTTGAGTATTGAGTTCCTAATCCCTTTTGAGATTTTATTCCTAATCATAGGACTATTACATATTACCCATGAAGTCCTTGAGTTGAGTTGTTCATACCCATAATTCCGCATGAACCCTATGAGTCGAGCATTCTTGAAACGAGTATTACCATTAAAGTTCTTGAGTTTTGAGTTCTGATTTCTTGAGTATCGAGTATTGAGTTCTAGTTATGGTTATTTAAAACCTTGAATTGAGTCGTTCACGTCCATAATTCGGCATGAACTTTATTCTGAGAAGTCTTTTACAATTTTTTCTAAAATTGTTTTAAGACTTGAGCACTAGAATTGAGAAAGAGTATAGTCGAGTTTATTTTCTTTAAAATGATATATGGGAACTAAGTATTTCCAAGAGTAAATGTTTTCACATTTAAAAGAGAAGGAAACTAAGATTTCCAAAAGAGTTTTGAGCAGTTTGAGTAACATCTCTTTTTAGAGAAAGATTTTGAGTATTAATCTCAAACCACAGAAAGAGTAATGTTTTTAAACATATGAGCTGAGTATATATTGGGAGTAGTATTGAGCACCGATATGGGGACGAGTTCAGATAACTCAAGTCTCCATAAACCATGTAGCCAACGTGGGTAGAAAGGGTCATACTTTTTAGATGATTCATTATTGCTTTTTAGCATAGACTAGTGGATCCATTTAGTTGAGAGGTTCTATACCCCGAAAAAGTATAGGACAGTTCTGGCAGCGTGGGCGAGACGTTGTATCTTCACATAGCTCATAGTGATGGTTGTCGGTTAGAGACTCTTCCACAGAGTTATATTATATTTTATTTACAAACTAAGTATTATTGTATTTTTCAATACATTGAGTTGCTTTCTACAGTTTTACAACTTTCCATATATTGCATCTTTTATTGTTTCTTTATCCTTGAGTATCTTGAGTTGAGTATCTGGAGTTTAGTACCTTTGAGTTGAGTATCTAATCTTTGAGTTGAGTATCTTATTCTTGAGTTGAGCTTAGTTGAGTGAGTTGAGTAGAGGTAAGTATGTTTCCTTTTTATCAAGTTCAAACTTATGTTTATGCTTTAGAATTCTCCTTACATGCTTGTACATTCCATGTACTGAGCCATTTGGCCTGCATCGTTTCATGATGCAGATACAGGTATTCAGGATCATCAACATGCATTTCATTGATACCATATGGAGTTTGAGTTAGCTATGGCGAGCCTTCTTGTTTCTGGAGGATTTCATTTTCCTTTGAGTTTAGTTAGGATGTCGTGGGTCTTTTTCCGACTTCCATCTTTGTCATTTAGAGGCTTCATAGATAGACAGTAGAGTTTGAGAAGTCTGTTTAATTTATTTTGTTAAATATTTTAAAGACTTGAGATGCTTATTTATGGCAAGTTGAATATACTATTTTATTCAGAGTTAAAGATTTTTGTAGTTGAGTTCAATGCATTTTATTCAGTTTTAAGCTTTGTATGCTTGAGTTAGTCTTCCGCTTGTAGTCAGCCAGGATGAGGGTTCGCTTGGGGACCATAAATGGTTCTCGAGTGCCGGCCACATCCAGGATGTAGGCTCGGGTCGTGACAAACTTGGTATCAGAGCACAGAGTTCAAGTATCCTAGAGTGTCTATGAAGCCGTGTCGGTAGGATATTATTTACGGTTGTGAGGGCCCCACTTTTATAATGAGGGACTACATACATTTAAGAAAAGTTTCCCTTCTTTCATACTCTAAATCGTGCAATAGAGCTATGTCATAGATATTTATTCATACTCGTGCGTTTCTCAGATTCATTCGACTACCCGTCATACTAGAGGTGGTTGAAAAGAAAAGTCAGTCATTTATCGATGAGTTGCTCATCGCAAAAGTCTTGAGGAAGTCATGAGACTCAAGAGGGGCTTGAAAGAAGCCCATGTGTGAGTTAAGTGTTGAGTTTCAGAGGAATGCCAACATGTTTATATGAATCGTGCGTTTGAGCTAAAAGCGAGTTGTACACTCTTGCCTAAACCTTATTTAGCTGAGACCTTTAAGAGGATGGTAAGTTTAGAGCTTGGGTAATATCTCCACCCGAAAAGGTAACATGAGTTACGAGATCATGAGCAGTAGTAGTGAAAGAGCCCAGAGTTAAAGGAATGTATGCATAGGTTTAGTAATCTAAGAAAGGGGGATGGTGTTTTGACAAGCTATGTTACTATAGTCATGCACCTAGTAAGTTATTAATGAAGAGTTTTCCCTTATGGGTAGACTAAGAAGTGATGAGTTGCGAAGATTCCATCATAGGAGGTAGAGTGTGTTTTAGCTTGAAAGGAGCTTGTGATGAAGTGTCATTGTGTAGGTAATGACCAAGTGTAAGTGGAATAGAAGAGAAAAAGTATTCATATAGTGATAGATCTAAGCTAGGTTTATGAATTGTTTGAGAGGGTCATGAGGTTCAGAAGGTTATAGAACTGATCAAGTAATGAGGTATAGTATAGTTGGCAAGCAATCGTATTGATATTCGGGTTTAGTAATGAACATTAAGCTTGAATTTGACATGAGTGTCATGATCCAAAGAATGCAAACATGAGGGTGATGATGTTAGTCTTGAGATTTGATCTGGTGGACTTGATATAGAGTAGGTGAGAAATTGAGATGTTAGATGCAATAAATATGACTGGTACAAGTTAGAGACCCTAACCTTTAGATAAGGGCAGTGAAGTGTGGCTAAGTCACAAGAGTAAAAAGAGCATTACGAGGTGTACTGAGGTGGTATGTAATTAGAAGAGGTTAACAAAAACACCTTAGAAAGAGGTCTTAGTACCTACTTATTGAGAGTTTGGTAGTCATGAGATAAACTTCTCCCGAGTGTTAGAGTAAAAGAGGATGTAGACCAAATAGAGATACTGGAATAGGTCCATAACTTTCAAGTGTCAGCTTTAGACCTAAGGGGGAAATGACAAGATGAGAAATCAAGTCAAGTGTTTGAGAGTAAGATAGTAATGAGTTCCCAAGAGTATGGGAGATATCCTTTTAGAGGTCCTTTTAGTAATGGAGTGATGTTAGAAAGAGGAAGTTGATGTTCTTATCGTGATAGTGATGGTGTGATAATTCCATCTAAGGTTATAAATGAGGAGGAAAAGGAGGATGAGGTTTTACTATGAGAAATAGTTTAATGAGAGCCCTTAGTTGGTTCCGAAGGAGTTGGTTAGTAGGAGTCCATGGAGTTATTAGAGTACTAAGCTTGAATGTGGTGTTGTTAAACATTTAGGTGGTTCTTGATATGAGCCCAATGTGGTGGTAAAGAGTAATAGTTTTGGGATGAGATTCCCTATAGAGAGGTATAAAACCCGAACCTAAGGATTTGGGTTAAGCTTGAATATAGTAAGAGCATACCATTAGACTCAGACCTTAGTAAGATTAACCCCATTCAATACCCAGTCCAGTCATCATTCGAGGACGAATGATCCCAAGGGGGAGATATTGTAACACCTCAGAAAATTTTGAGCTAAAACTTGAACCATCCTTCGTAGTGAGTATGTTTATACCATGGAATTTAATTTTTTCCTAAGTGTTAAGGTCACTAGATATAGCACCTTGAGTTTAAAAAAGAATTATAGAGAATTCATTCAAGTCATTCCTTGGCTCTTTTAAGTTTTGGGTCAACTTCAAATGACCATAACCTTTAGTACAGGATGAGTTAGGTGGGATACAAGGTATCAAATGAAAGGTCTTTGAATTATCTTTCCAACACCTGTGATTTTGCTAAATTTTGAGCTCGTATGAAGAAGATATGCCCGTTTGAAGTCGGGCTGTCCAAATAAGGAAAGTTACCCGAAAATAGTAAGGGGTATTTTGGTCTTTCCCATACCCAATCAGATTTAATTCATTTTAGTAAGGTTTTAGGGGTCTAATCTGATTAGGTTCAGTTTTATAATCATAATATACGCCTAGGGTTTTAGTTGAGAGTTCAAGAAGAGAAAAGTGGAGAAAAGAGTAAAGGATCAAGGCGTTCATCGAGGTTCTTGAGTTTTGTTACGGATTTTTACCATGGGTTGGATCCCTAAGAGGTATGTAAGCTTCCATATTATTGGGTTTGTTCATTCACACACCAATCATGTTAATTTCAGCGTTAAATTCATTCTAGAAAGATGAAGATTTGATGTTCTTGAATTGTGTTCTTGAAATTGGCTTTCGTTCTTGAGTTAAGATGAGATTTATGAGTTCTTGAGGAAGTCGTATCGATTTTAGAGTTGTGTTTGATTAAATTCTTGGGTACATGTATTGGGTATCTGAATCTAAAGTGAAATTGAGAAAAAAAACTGAATTTAGGCGAATTGGGATTAGAAAACGAGGAAGAAAAAGCCAGACAAAAAGCAAGTACCAGGTCCGCGTCGCGGACCTGTTCCTTCAGAATGAACTTTCTCTTCCGCATCGCGGAGAGATTGCGGAGCCCACTATTTTAAAATTATTTCACGACCAAATATTAAAATGCATCTCCGCGTCATGGATTTACTCCCAGACAGTATTTTTTTTTTACTGTTTCTCATTATTAACTATCTAAAAACACTCTTTATAACCACGATAACTTTTCTATCACAAATCATAACCTTGAATTCATAATTCAAATTCAAGGTAGAGTTAAGAGTCAAGTCTTGAGAGTTCTTTCGAGTCTTTTGAGAAAGTCCCTTTGAATTTTTTGAGGAGTCTTCTACAAATTCTAATAACTTGTTTCAAGAATCAAGTAAGTGAGCATGAGGGTGAGGAAAATGTATTCATGAGTCTACACTATCATCGAGATCCTTCATATCATGAATCATAACTCTTGAATTCATAATTCAAATTCAAGTAAGAGTTAAGAGTAGAGTTCAAGAAAGTCTTTGAGTTCAATTGTGAATCCTTTGAAATCAACTATCGATTTGAGCTAAGTTTTGATAAAGTAAGCAGGAGAATGAGAAGATGTCGTATACATGAGTTCCATGTTGTTATGTAGACTCTTGAGTTGAGTCGTTCATGCCCATAAATTCCGCATGGACTCCATAAATTGAGTATCTTTGAGAGGAGTAGTATCTTCAAGTTCCAAGTCTTGAGTATTGAGTTCCTAATACCTTTTGAGATTTTATTCCTAATCATCAGACTATTACATATTACCCATGAAGTCCTTGAGTTGAGTTGTTCATGCCCATAATTCCGCATGAACCCTCTAAGTCGAGCATTCTTGAAACGAGTATTACCATTAGAGTTGTTGCGTCTCGAGTATTGAGTTGTAGTTATGGTTATTGAAAACCTTGAACTTAGTCGTTCACATCCATAATTCGGCATGCACTTTATTCTGAGAAGTCTTTTACAAATTCTTCTAAAATTGTTTTAAGACTGGTGCACTTGAGTTGAGAAAGAGTAGATTCGAGTTCATTTTCCTTAAAATGATATATGGGAACTAAGTATTCCCAAGAGTAAATGTTTTCACATTTAAAAGAGAAGGAAACTGAGATTTCCAAAAGAGTTTTGAGCAGTTTGAGTAACATCTCTTTTTAGAGAAAGATTTTGAGTATTAATCTCAAACCACAGAAAGAGTAATGTTTTTAAACATATGAGCTGAGTATATATTGTGAGTAGTATTGAGCACCGATATGGGAACGAGTTCAGATAACTCAAGTCTCCATAAACCATGTAGCCAACGTGGGTAGAAAGGGTCATACTTTTTAGATGATTCATTATTGCATTTTAGCATAGACTAGTGGATCCATTTAGTTGAGAGGTTCAATACCCCGACAAAGTATAGGACAGTTCTGGCAGCGTGAGCGAGACGTTGTATCAGCACATAGCTCATAGTGATGGTTGTCGGTTAGAGACTCTTCCACAGAGTTATATTATATTTTATTTACAAACTGAGTATTATTATATTTTTCAATACATTGAGTTGCTTTCTACAGTTTACAGCTTTCCATATATTGCATCTTTTATTGTTTCTTTATCCTTGAGTATCTTGAGTTGAGTATATGGAGTTGAGTACCTTTGAGTTGAGTTGAGTATCTAATCTTTGTGTTGAGTATCTAATATTTGAGTTGAGTATCTTATTCTTGAGTTGAGTTTAGTTAAGTGAGTTGAGAAGAGGTAAGTATGTTTCCTTTTTATCAAGTTTAAGCTTATGTTTATTCTTTAGAATTCCCCTTACATGCTCGTACATTCCATGTACTGAGCCATTTGGTCTGCATCATTTCATGATGCAGATACATGTATTCAGGATCATCAACAGGCATTTCGTTGATACCATATGGAGTTCGAGTTTGCTATGGTGAGCCTCCTTGCTTCCGGAGGATTTCATTTACCTTTAAGTTTAGTCAGGATGTCGTGGGTCTTATCCCTACTTTCATCTTTGTCATTTAGAGGCTTTATAGATAGACAGTAGCATTTGAGAAGTCTGTTTTATTTATTTTGTTAAATGTTTTAAAGACTTGAGATGTCTATTTCTGGCAAGTTGAATATACTATTTTATTCAGAGTTAACGATTTTTGTAGTTGAGTTGAATGCATTTTATTCAGTTTTATGCTTTGTATGCTTGAGTTAGTCTTCCGCTTGTAGTCAGTCAGGATGAGGGTTCGCTTGGGGACCATAAATGGTTCTCGAGTGCCGGCCACATCCAGGGTGTAGGCTCGGGTCGTGACATGAATTGTGACCTGAAAGCATGCCACAAACTCAGCTTCCATAGTGGATGCAACTATAACAGACTGCTTCACACTCTTTCATGATATTTCTCCTCCAACTAGAAACAACAAATATCCAAATGTGGATTTTCTTGTATCCACAACAAGCATAATCGGAATCTGATTATCCAACCATGTAAAGATGATCAAATCTTCTATTAGTGAGCATATGATGTTTCATTTTGTAAGTATCGCAATACTTTCTTTGCAACCTTCGAGTGGTCCATTCCTGATTACTTTGATATCGACCCAACATTTCAATAACAAAACTGATGTTTGGTCTCGTACATGTCTGGGAATACATTAGGCTCCCAACGATTGATGCATAAGGAATTCTTCCATTTGCTTAAGTTCCAATTCATTCTTTGGACATTTATTGAGACTAAATTTATCTCCTTTCTGAATTAGAATAGGACTTGATGAACATTTTTCCATTCTAAATCTCTCTAACACTTAATTGATACAGGCTTTCTGAGACAACCCCAATAATCCTAGTGATTTATCTCGAAATATTTATATCCCAATCACATAGGATGTCTCTCCCATATATTTCATGTCAAAGTTGTTAGAGAGATATTTCTTGGTATCATACAACAAATCAAGAACATTAGTAGCAATAATGATGTCATCAACATACAAAACTAACATAATAAGCTTATTCCCACTGATCATCAGATATTTACACCGATCAACAGTGTTTTTCTTAAATCCAAAGGTGACAATAGTTTCATTGAACTTAAGGTACCATTGTCGGGAGGCTTGTTTAAGTCTGTATATTGACTTCTTAAGTTTACACACCATGTGTTCCTTTTCTTTCATAGGAAATCCCTCAAGTTGATTCATATAAACTTCCTCCGCTAAATTTCAATTTAGAAAGGCCATTTTCACATCCATTTGATGTAGTTCTAAGTCATAATGAGCTACTAAAGCCATTATAATTCTGAGTGAATCTTTTCTAGAAACAGGTGAAAATGTTTCTTTATAGCCGATTTCATCTTTCTAAGTGGAAACCTTTGCCAACAAGTCTAGCCTTGTGACGTCCTATAATGCTAGTTAGGTCGTGTTTGGTCTTAAAGACCCATTTACAGCAAACTCTTTTGTAACCTTCTATCAATTCAAAAAGGTTCCAAACTTCATTATGTTCCATTGATTTCTACTCATCTTTCATGGCTTCTAACCATTAATCAAAATTCTTACTTTTAATGGGTTGTAAAAATGAAACCGGATCATTATCAATTTCCAAATCAATTTATGACTCGTGTAGATATACCAAATAATCATCATTAATTGTAGATCTCTTTTGTCTTTGAGATCTTCTTAATGCTACTTCTTTTGGTTCTTCAACAGTGGGTTCATCAGTTATGGCTTCATTGTGATTAATAAGGGCATTAATATTTATACTTGTTTATTGTTAGGTTGTACAATAATTTCATAAACAACAATTTTAGAAGAAGTGTAGGGTAGAAGAATTTGTGCCCTAACTTCTTTAATTTTCACATTACGTGGTTCTTCACTCCCATTAACATCACAATTCTTAATGAACCTAGCATTTCCAGTTTCAACAATTCTCGTACTATGATGAAGATAGTAAAATCTATGCACCTTCAAATTTTCTGGATAACCAATGAAGAATCCACTGATTGTTCCTGATATCAATTTCTTTTCTTGTAGGTTATAAACTCTACCTTCTGTCGGGCAACCACAAATATGCAGGTGCCTTAAACTAGATTTTTCTCCCTGTCCACAGTTCAAACGGTGTCATCAAACTGCTTTACTAGGAACCCTATTTAACAAGTAAACTGTAGTACTTAAAGCAAACGTCAACAACGAAAGAGGTAAAGATGAATTAATCAACATACTCCTAACCATATCCATTAATGTACAATTATGCCTTTCAGCCACACCATTTTGTTGTGGTGTGCCTGACATTTTGTATTGAGCACATATGCCATGTTTTTCTAGGAATTTATCAAATGAACCATGGTATTGTCATCGTATCTTCCATAATACTCATCAACTCTATCTGACCTGATTATTTCTACCTTTCTGTCTAGTTGTATTTCAACCTCATTAATAAATACCTTCAAAGCATTTATCGCTTGAGATTTTTCACGCAACAAATAAACATAACCGTAACGTGAAAAATCATCAGTAAAAGTGATAAAATATTTTTATTTAGTGAAAGATGTGATATCAAAAGAACTACATATATCAGTGTGTATAATTTCAAGAAGTTGTGTGCTGCTTGTGGCTCCTTTCTTTGTATGTTTTGTTTGTTTTCCTTTAATAAAATCCACATAAATGTTAAAATCTTTAAAATCTAAATCAGGAAGAATTTCATTCTTGACTAATCTTTCTAGTCTTTCTTTGGATATGTGACCTAAACGTTTATGTCACAACTAAGCAGATTGTTCATTCAACAAACTTCGTTTAGTTCCAATATTATGATGCAAAATTAAGAGTTTTTCAGCAAACAGATTATCAAGATTCAATTTGTATAAGCTATCACAAAGAGTACCAGTACCAATGAGATGATTATGCTGCGTTATTTTCGTTGTAATTTTTACTGTTTTTCAAAGTATAAAATATTACTTCAATCCTCCATCTAAATTTATGTGACGCAGTTTTCTTTTAGTCTATCATGCTTATTAAATAATTGGGACAAAGGGTGCAATAATTAGATGAAATATTACAAACGATTGAGATGTAAGGAGTCATAATTTTCTTCTTCCAACTAATTCTTTCTAGCTCTTTTCTTTTTTGAATGAAGTTGTTCTCTTACATTTTTAAGTGTCGGTTGTGATCAATACCGATGACTTGAAGAGTGCTCTTAATTGAACGATATGAATGTGCAGCTATGATGAGGCAAACTAAGTTACATAGACAATATGTGAACGTTTAGCATCTCGTTGTGACTAGCCGATTGTCGATTAAGTCTCTTATGATGAACATTGCACGCTAGCTAGAAAGTGTAGAGTCTTGTTTGATAATTGTAGCGAATGCCTTGTGTGGTGAGGTTGTATTTAATATTATGCTTGATGACACCTAGAGTTTTCCCCGTTGGTCTGATTGATTGATTGAAGCAAGCGGTTGAAATGATCTTAGCCAACAGTTTTGAAGAGTGAACCAAATTGATAATATACCTCTTTGTGGCCACCTTGTGAGAAGTGTGAACCTTGCTTTGCACCGTTTGAGCCTATCCTTTTCTTTGGAAGAAACTTAAACAACTTTGACCTCTTTATTCCATCACCCATAACTTTCATGAAGTATTGGTTTGTTTGAATAGCCAACTTAGGCCAAAAGCCTAAGTTGGGGGTGTGGTGAAAAAGGAAGAAAGTCAAGAAGTGTGAATGTAAAAGAGAGGAGAAAAAGTAATTTTCAGGCCATACTTCATGAAGGTAGAAGCCACTGAGCCAAAAACGACCATACCTTTACACTCGGCCCCATTACAAGCCTTAAAAAAGACCTTTGTGATCTTGAGTGAGCTGAAAGGAATGTTGATTGGAAAATAAGGGCAAGCCTATGGGTGGAGTCATGCATGTGTTCATCTTTGTGAATGTGAGAGTTGTATGTGATTCCGGGATCTTAAATTGTTGAGAAATTTTGTGAGTATGGAATCATCTTTGTTGTGAGGGCATTTGAATACTTTTGTTGAGCTTGAACTTGCATTTAAAGCTAGCATTGTGAGCTTGAGTACACTTAATAATGGTGAGTCACAATTTGAAACTTTGAGTGCACAATTGAGCATTGTATGTGTAGTTTGAACCTTTTGTGTGCATTTGTGTTGAGTCTTGAGCAGCACTGTTTGTAGACATCCTTGTTGAATTAATTGATCTTGAGTTTTACTTGAGGACAAGCAAAAATTTAAGTTGAGGGTGTTGATGAGTCTGAGATTTCAACTGATTTAGGGCTTGTTTTTCATAGTTTAAGTATCCTCAATGCCTGATTTATGCTCTAAATTGATAGTGATGTATTGATTTGTTGCTAGGAAAACAAAAGAGAAATGAAAGAACAATAAAGCTGAAGATCGCCGATCTCACTCGGCGATCTGCCGAGTTGCCTCTTCACTCATCGAAAGTTACAGTATGCCACTCCTGAGATAAGAAAAATTGGGCGAAGGAAAATCCCTATTGACAACTCGCCGATTTGATCGGCGAAGAGGAATTAGTTAGCCAATTTTTACAGAACAATTAATGAGGATGCAAGCAACACGGCGATCCAAAGGGGCAAACGGCGCATCACGGAATCCATCGGCGACTCCGACATAGACCGCCTAAAGTTACAGTGCACAGTAGATGAAAACTCAAGATAAGAAGGCGATGGATAGGAGCGATTGGCGACTCGCCGACCAGTTGGTGAAGCACGACTTACCTTGCCGAATTACCCCGAAGGCCAAATTTTAAAAGGGTATATATTGAATTTTTTTAAATAAGAGAAGGCATCCTGTCTTTGTGAAAGCTCATACTTAGAACGAACACATTGTTCTTGTTTAGTTCTGAAGCATTTTTCAAGTAGATTTTGAATTGGGTTTTGTAATTGAAGCTACATTGAATTATTTTAAGGGTTTGGAAATCAATACCCAGCCATGGAGAATGTAATTGTAGACACGTAATTTTTGACCTAACTGAAGGTATTACACAATTTTTAGTACATATATATTGTTTATATATATATATATATATATATATATATATATATATATATTAGATATTTTTCTTTTATCTAATTTTAGTAAGTTTATTTTAAAAGATTTGAAAATAACAAAAAAAATATGTTTTGTTTTTATTTTTAGTTTAATAAAAAAACTAGTTTTTCTTATTTATAATTTATTATTAGCTACTAATTTTTTGTTAGTTTAAAAAATATTATATTATATTATATTATATAATATCACATTTACAGAATCTATTGAAGACTGGCGGTAATCCGCGCTGTCAACTTAGATCTAGTTTAGCATCCGAATCTCGGAATTGAAATATATATGAATTTTTATATAGTTTTATGATTATATGGAAGGATCTATCCCTTTTACCCGAGCAAGGAGCCTTTCAAGATTTAATACGTATTTTTATTGAGCCCATGTGTCTAGCAGTTCTAAACGGGTATAGGCGCCCTTTTTCAACTCCTTAACGGGCTTAGAACCACGGCTGGCTAGACGAAGTCACAAAGACAAAGCCAATAAAAATAGTATCGAATCTGACTGTACCACCATCTTGGAACAAAATCAAGAAACCATATATAAATTTATTTAAATTTTTATAAAGTCTAGACCTTTCATAGTGAATATAAAAGAGAAGTTAGTTAATCAACATAGATATGAATCTTTTAGCCGGACATAGTCACGGCTTTGATCGGAGAAATACTAAAAGAAGAAATCAAAAGAAAAATATAATACCTTGTAGAGATGGCCGACTGCAAGGCCTATGAGCAAACTTTACAAATTTATTAACTTCCAACCAGTATCTGGTGAACTAAAAACTTTACAAGTTTGTTTTAAAGATTTACAATTGGAGAGAGAAAGTAGAGAGAGGGGTTCCTAAACTTCTGCCTAACAAACTAAAAACAAACTTATATATAGAAAAAGAAAAAAAACATTTCGAATCATTGTACAGTATCGTTGGGTCCCATCTGTTCCCTTAACAGTGTATCTACTGTTGATCAACAGTGTATCTACTGTTGATGATGACTTTTACTGTAGAGACGACTCTATTGTTTGTCCTTTTCCTTTAATTTTTGGAGGAAATCTTTCGCTTTTCTCAGAGTATCTTCTGATGTAGTTTTTTTTGACTCACTAGGTTGAGCTTCTTGAATATCATCTGTGATGTCATCACTTGTCTTACTTCTCATAGAAGTGTCCAATTTTTCATATTGAGTGATATTGAGAAGCAGATTCCTCTTAACCTCTTCCATATAGCTGTTGATCATTTCTTCTTTATTTCCATCTTGGATGGATATTTTTCTGGCAATATGCCTGACCGAGCTATCAGCAATTATTCCCTTTTGGGAGTAATACAATATTCTTGGATCTTTTTTGCAATAAAATCCAGCAGTTCTTGTCCATAAAATGTTTTTGTTTTGGGATATTTTTTCATTAGTTTGTCCCAAAAATTATTATAAAAAGTTTTGTATAAACAAGGAATCTGTTCTTCGGTGAATCCCACTTCCGAGGTCCATTTATGAATCCAAGGGATAGAGAATTCAATGAAAAAATAAATTTGGTCTATTTTTTCTATATAACAGATATGATCTGTATGGTATAACTCATTTAGGTCCGGTGAGAATTTAACCCATTCTTTATATAATTTAAGAAATGGATCAGGCAAAATTTTTGTAGTTGGGTCATGGTATAACCACCAATTCAAAAACCAATTAGGAATTGGTCCTGCAAATAACTTTGCACATATTTTTATAAACCACGTGTGTTTATGTCTATCATTATTGTAATAGAAGACTTTATCAAAAGCCTGAATATAGTCACAGTAGGTTAAACTCATAGAGATTTTGTTTAGGCTGATCTGCCTTTCTTTGATAGTGGATATACCCCAGTCTTTAACAGATATAATCTGTTTAATTATCATTTTGAGAAGTTATAAACATTCTCACTAGTATTGTAGCCTAAAAAGTATTGAAATTCAACACTACCAGTGCTTATCAATAGAGTTTCATAATACGATCGGGTTTTGTATGACTCACCCGGAAAATATAATCCGTTGATTAGGTATAGCTGGAATATCTTCCAGGGCTCTTCTTTTCTCTGAATTTCAGAGTTTTCACCAGACCTAAATGAGTTATCCCATACAGATCATGTCTGTTATAAAGAAAAAATAGACCAAATTAATTTTTTCATTGAATTATCTATCCCTTGGATTCATAAATGGACCCCGAAAGTGGGATTCACCGAGGAACAGATTCCTTGTTTATACAGAACTTTTTATAATAATTTTTGGGACAAACTGATGAAAAAAGATCCCAAAATAAAAATATTATATGGACAAGAACTGCTGGATCTTATTGCAAAAAGGATCCAAGAATATTGTATTACTCCCCAAAAGGAAATAATTGCTGATAGCTCGGTCAGGCATATTGTCAGAAAAATATCCATCCAAGATGGAGATAAAGAAGAAATGATCAACAGCTATTTGGAAGAGGTTAAGAGGAGTCTGCTTCTCAATATCACTCAATATGAAAAGTCGGACACTTCTATGAGATTTGAGACAAGTGATGACGTCACACATGATATTCAAGAAGCTCAACCTAGTGAGTCAGAAAAAACTACATCATAAGATACTCTGAGAAAAGCGAAAGATTTCCTCCAAAAATTAAAGGAAAAGGACAAACAATAGAGTCGTCTCTACAGTAAAAGCCATCATGAACAGTAGATACTCTTTTGATCAACAGTAGATACACTGTTAAGGGAACAGATGGGACCCAACGATACTGTACAAAGATTCAAAATGTTTTTTTTCTTTTTCTATATATAAGTTTGTTTTTCAGTTTGTTAGGCAGAAGTTTAGGAACCCCTCTCTCTACTTTCTCTCTCCAATTGTAAATCTTTAAAACTTGTAAAGTTTTTAGTTCACCAGATATTGGCTGGAAGTTAATAAATTTGTAGAGTTTGCTCATAGGCCTTGCAATCGGCCATCTCTACAAGGTATTATATTTTTCTTTTAATTTTTTCTTTTAGTATTTCTCCGATCAAAGTCGTGACTATGTCCGGCTAAAAGATTCATCTCTATGTCGATTAACTAACTTCTCTTTTATATTCACTATGAAAGTTCTAGACTTTATCAAAATATAAATAAATTTATTTATGGTTTCTTGATTTGGTTCCAAGATGATGGTACAGTCAGATTCGATACTATTTTTATTGGCTTTGTCTTTGTGACTTCATCTAGCCAGCCGTGGTTCTAAGCCCGTTAAGGAGTTGAAAAAGGGCGCCTATACCCGGTTAGAACTGCTAGACACATGGGCTCCATAAAAATACGTATTAAATCTTTACAAGCCCCTTGCTCGGGTAAAAGGATAAATCCTTCCATACAATCATAAAACTATAAATAAATTCATATATATTTCGATTGGGATTTATTCCCTTAGATTCGGATGCTAATCTAGAGATTGAAGTTGACCGCGTGGATTACCGTCAGTCTTCAGAGATCCTGTATTATATTATATTATATAATATATTATATTATATTAATATTATATTATATAATATTATATTATATTAATAATAATAATAACTTAACACTCCCTCACATCTTCCCACTACCCCAATCAACCTTCACCTTAACCCCCCACTTCCCCCTTCACACTACACACACGACACACACACAACACAGCACACACATACACCTATATTAAAACAAAAAACGTACAAGAAGAAAAAAGAAGGCAACAAAATCATACGCACACCTCTGGAAGGAAAACAACAAAAAACATTCACTTTTACCATATAACACTCCAATTCTATACTTACCAACACATACAGAAATTCACCAAAAATCCAATACACCAAAAATATCTCACGGAGGAAAATAAAAAAACAGAACACCAAAACGAAAGACCCTCAACAATACCCACGCACAACAACAAAAGATTTGTGGGTGTTTCAATCGAGCTTCAGTCAAGATTTTGCAGTACCTATTCTCTTTACTTAAGGTTAAACATTACCTTATCTATTTAATTTAACTATGGAATTTGATGTAATTATATGATAAATTTTCTTATAATTATAATTTTATTCATAATTTGATTGAAATGAATATTGAGTTAAGTGCTAAACATATCTCTATTTAATGAATGCAAGTAGTTTTAATTGGTGGTTACCTTTTTCTTTTTTTTTTATTAGTTAGTTGTTATCTCTTAAAAATGAACGGGTTGTAGTTGTGTTCTTGCTTTAACTTAGAAGCCAATAAGGATAAAATACAGATTATTAGGCTCAAAAATTATTGTCGCTTTTATTGTATCAAACAAAAAATGAGATTTGTTTTAATAATTCCTCACTGTTTTGTTAGATTAGTAAGAAATTTCTATATATGTATTTTAATTTTAACGTTAATATTAAGAATAAAAAAATATAAAATAAAAAGAAATAGAAATGATGTCAGAATTATATATTGTACCCTCAACATTTTTATTTATTTTACATTATTTAGTTTTATTTATAAGGAACAAAATATTAGTTTTATAATTGTAACACCCCAAATTCGAAAGAGGGAACATAGTAGCTTTTCAGACCTTCCAGGTGCCATCCACGAAGGGCCGACCACGGCCCGTAGGTGGATCCGTGGATTGACCCCTCAAAGAAAAATTGTCCAGGCATGGACCACGGAGGGACCTACGGACCGTAGGTGGGTCCTCGCCCCGTGGTCTTGCAGCCGTAGGTCAAAAGGAAAAAAATCAAGTCCCAGACCACCAAACCACGCTTGACCAGGACGGACCATACGTCCATCCACGGTCTGTCAGTCATGGTCTCGTGGGTCAGGGTTGGGCAGTTATTTTAGGGGCTTATGGGTCTTTTCCCGGTTTTAATTAAATCAATGTGGTGTCATTTTGCATAAGTCTAGAACACCTATATAAGTATTTTTAACCCCTAAAATCCCCCATTCAAGTCATTCTCTCAAATCCCAAAAGAAAACCCAAACTCTCTCTCAAATATTCTCTCTCTAAAAGGTAGAAGAAGAAGGAAGAGATTGAAGCTAGGTCAAGATCAAGTCTCCCAATCTTCAAGATTTTGTGGGCTTTGTAACTAAGGTATGATGGCTTTTCATCCATTGATTCCTTCCATCCATGGAGTCCCCTAGAATTCCCCCCATTTGATGAAGAATTCCCCCATGCTAGTTAGGGTTTCTTCCAATATTGTGGGTTATGATGAATGTTGATCCAATTGAGTGGATAATGATTGTTTATGATTGAATTGATAGTAATACATGTTTTTAGGATGAAATTACATGTACCCATGATTCTAATATAGAATTGATATAATTGGGTTGATGCCATGAAGAGAAACTTTATGGGTTAGGATTATCCTTATAGGATTGATGAATATGTTAATTGCTTGAGATTAGACCATAGATGATGATCATAAGATGTATTACTTTGAGAGTAAATCCTAGACCATGAATTGTTGATTGTTGATGTTGAAGTGTGGAAGGTATACTTCCCACAATGAATTGCTAAGTATGATTGTATGAATTTGAAAGGTTTACTCACATGAATGATTCTAGGTTGAAAGAATTTCTCACCTAAAATGAATCTAGACTATAAGACAATGTAATTGATGAGGCTAGAGGCGACTACCCTTGACCTCCATATGAGAAGGGTATGAGGTGATTTCCCATTCTCCTTAGAATTGAACAAGAGCTGATTTCCCACGTTCCTATTATGATGAATGATGTGGAGGCGAGTACCTGTGTGATATGATGTGATTGTGGGGGTGAGTACCCATAATCTTAAGGCAATTAAGGCAAGAGGGAAATACCCATTAGCCTTTAGAAGTTAGGCAAAGAGGCGAATCCCTATGTCTTCAAAAGTAAGTATGAATAATGTGATTATGTTATTGAAATGAATAGCTTGGATTGTTACTTGAAATGCCTTCCATGAAGTAAGCTTGACTAGAGGTGGATGACCTAAGTTTTGACTAAGGATGAGTAGTGTTGCTTGAGAAGTGTTTCTTTATTATTATGATGTTGATTATGTGCTTTGATTATACTCATGGTTTATATTGACTAACAATTATGTTTATGGTGTCTATGCTAGCTATCATATTTAGTACATGATTGTACTAACGCATACTTTGCCTACATTCTTATCAAATGTAGGGTCTGGCGTCATTGATTCTCACACTCGTGGCTAGGTTCATAGTTGATCAAGAAGTGAAGATTTGGTGAGTCCTCATTGTGTTCGAGGATGTGATCACCACTTTCTTTTATGTCTTGCTTTAATGTCTTGAACTATTGTATGGGTTGTGACCCAAGACTTTATTCATGTTGGTTAGATGGTTTGAGACAATTGTGTTAGACTTTCGCTCATTTTATAAAGACTTGATTGTTATGAAATGTTTTAAATTTCTGCATCATTTCTATTACTTTATGTTAGGATATGCTAAGTGTCTTGTATGAGGCCTCTCGGGGTTTTTTATGCCATGTTACATCTAGGGGGTACCCCTGGGTCCTGAAAAACTTGATATCAGAGCACAGGATTTAGAATGGTTATAGGATGTCTCAAACCACGTCAAGTAGAGTCTTGTTCATAAATGTGAAGTGCGCCACATTTATGAATGGGAGGCTACTAGATGTTTAGGAAACTTCACTTCTTCATTTCTCTAAGGCGTGCTATGGAGTTTAGCTCTATAAAGTCTTTCTCTTAATCCTTACCCGATGGTTTTCATGATATGACTAATAGAAGGGCTAATGCTAGAAGGACTGAGGGAGACAATGTGGGCCAAAAAGTTCCTCCCAAGCTACTCCTCAAGCTCCGATTGATCCTTTGGCTGCGAATGTAACAAATATGGAGTTTAGGTCGGCTTTCCAAGTGTTGGCTCAAGCCGTGAAGGCTCAAGCCAATAGAGAGGTGGTAGCTCCCGTGCACCCAAATGTGGGTACGGCGGCGGCAATAGTGAGGGACTTTACAAGAATGAACCCTCCAAAATTTTATGGCTCCAAGCCGAGGAAGATCCTCAAGAGTTTATCGATGAAGTCTATAAGATACTTGCTATTATGGGAGTGACTCCGGTAGATAAGGTGGAATTGGCCACTTACCAACTCAAAGGGTTTTCTCAGATTTGGTTCAATCAATGGAAAGAGGCAAGGCCGGAAGAAGTGGGTCCCATAGAATGGGAAAGGTTCAAAAGTGCTTTTCTTGATTTATTTTTCCCTCTTAAGATGAGAGAGGAAAAGGTCCTTGAGTTCATTAACCTTAGGCAAGGAAATATGAGTGTGAGGGAGTATGCATTGAGGTTCACTCAGTTATCCAAATATGCCCCCTCTATTGTAGCGGATCGTAGGACTAAGATGAGAAAGTTTTTGTCAGGAGTATCCGACATGGTAGTCAAAGAATGCCTCACCGCTATGCTTGTCCATGACATGGACATTTCTCACCTTATGGTGCATGCCAAACATATTGAGGAAGAAAAGCTCAAGAAAAGATCTAGAGAGGCAAAGAAAGCAAGAGTGGATGATGGTAACTATTCAAATTCTAGGTCCGGTGGACGGGGTCGTTCAAGGTTTCGGGAAAAGTTCTCCAGGTAAGGTTCTTCTAATGCTCCTCCAAGGTCTAGCAATGAAAGGGTATCTAGCCCTAAACCTCATGGAGATGGTAGTAGTTCCTCGATGCCTACTTGTGCTAAGTGTGTAATAAATGATGAGGGTAAGTGTCTAGCGGGTTCTAATGCATTCTTTAGGTGTGGTAAGATGGATCACAAGATAAGAAATTGTCCTTTGGTTGCTAAGAATGAGGGAGATACTCGTTGTAGGGCTCAACCGTACCCTTCATCCGATCCAAGTGGTTCGGGTGCAAGTGCTCCTAAGGAAAACTGCTTTTATGCTCTTCAGACTAGAGGTGATCAAGTGGAGTCTCCTGATGTGGTTACCGGTACGTTGAAAGTTTTCCAAATAGATGTAGCTGCTTTGCTTGACCCCAGTGCTACTTTTTCCTTTGTGACTCCTTATGTGGCCTTGAGGTTTGATGTGCTCCCCGATGTGTTATTAGAACCTTTTTATGTCTCTACTCCTCTTGGTGATTCTATTGTGGCAAAAAGGGTTTATAGAAAATGTCATGTTTCATTATCCCAACTCCTTGATTGCATGACCACGAGAAATAGGGCATGGCATACTCGCGAAGACCAGAACTTGGCCAAAATGATGACCCAGCTTGATAACTTGGCCAAAAATGTCATGGAATTTGAAGCGCTGTACAATAAGGAAGTAAACTTCATAGTCAATCAAGGAGGAAATTATCATGCAAAATCCTCAAGGCCAGAAGGCAACCAAGGATGGGATAGAGAAGGGGAGAAGGATAGGTATGTTCCTCCCCATGAGCGTCAAAAACCCAAGGAATCTGAGGATAGGTGGACAGATGATATGCTCTCACGCATTCTCAACAAAGTCGAAGATTCCACCAAAGTATGGAAAGAAATAAAAAAGGACGTCTTGACTCTCCATCAGATGGTGACCTCTCATTCCGTTGCTATCAAACAGTTGGAGACCCAAGTGGGTTAGATTTTGTCGCATTTGAATCAAACACATCAAGGGGGGTTGCCTAGTAATACTATGGCAAACCCCAAAAATGAATCTTGAATGGGTGTTTGCATCGTGCCACGACGTTAACTAAGGCGCTTATTGGGAGGCAATCCAATTTTTTATTGTTTTAAGTTTAATTTTAAATAACGGGTGTTGATTGTGCAGGTTGAAAAGTTGAATGTGTTTGAGAAATGCAGGTTGGCGAGCCAAGAGTCCAGTTGGCGACTCGCCAAAGAGGTCGATGAGCAAGACTTGGACCACCATTGGATCCACAAAAATCTGAAGTGGAAATCTATAAAACTCGGCGGGCCAATGAATGAATCGGCGACTCGCCGAACAGGTCAGTGAGCCCGATTTTGTCTGCCGTTTGGACCCCTAAATTAACTGGAGGTCCTGTAAAACTCGGCGAGGTAAGTCACCACTCGGCGCATCACTGAGTAGTTCAGCGCGATCAACTAATATTTTCAAAAAATTTTGCATTCTCTCATTTCAAACCACGTACTCTCTCACCCGCACTCTCAATTTCCATATTTTCCTATTGTTATCATTTTTTGTTCTTTGATCTCGTGTTTGGATTTGGATTACATTGCCGCCTAGCATTTCAAATTCTTCATTCAGCATTAAAGGTTGGATTTCCAAACCCTGAACTCTAGTGTAGAAGTTGAACTCGAATGCATTTGGTAAAATTTTATTGTTGTGTGTTGGGCCTGTGTTTGAATCGTGTTTTGATGTGTTGGATTGCCGATGTTGTATTTCAAAATTGTGCTTATTTGCTTAAAATGATGATTCCCTGAGTTTTGTGCGTTAGAATTGATCATAAATTGTTGGGTTGTGGTTAATGTATGTTAGGTCTTGTAGGGTGAAGTCTGAGTAACCCCCAAATTATGCCAAATGACGTAATTTGCCTAATGATAGAGCGGTTGACGTCATTCTTAAGGGCAAAAATCATCAAATGGCTAATTTTGGCCAAATCGAGGGAAGTCTGTGTACCCCGGAGGCATGGGTCTTATGGGTCTTGTGTGAATTGCATAATATGTGTGTTTGATTTTGTTTTCGAGGGCTGCGGGCTTGATTTTGGGAAACAGGGTTGAAATTTGGCACGTTGGGAAGTTCGGCGAGCTGGGTCGAGCTCGCCGAATAGTTCGGTGGTTTGCCAACGTCCCCCTTGATCGCCTTTAATTTCATGATTTGGTTGAGTTAAAGTTTGTAACTTTCGGCGGGAAGCCTCGCCGAATGTTTCTTTTGATCACCATTTCTACGCCCCTAACCCCTAAAACACACTGTTAAGTTCGGTGGGCTAGTATGAGCTCACTTAAGGGCCCTGCACATCGCCAAATTGTCATTTTTCTGGGAATTTTTCAAGCAAATCCTTTCGGCGAGCCTAATATGACTCGCCAAAGTGACTCGGCGACTCGCCGATTGGTTCGGCGAGTCTTTCTGCAACCTGAACTCTGCAACTTTTCTTGAAATTTTTCTAACTCTTTTCGATGTGTTTTGCAGATATGGCTAGGACCAATTGGCATGAAAGTGGAATGCCGCCCCACAAACGAGTACGGGGTATCGTAATCAATGAAGGAGCTGTTGCTTCCTCCAAAAAAAACAAGAAAGCACCTCCGAAGGGAGGCAAGAGCAAGGGCAAAGAACCCGTATTTGAGAGACCGGAGCAAAACTCTAGAAGTGATGGGAATTCTTTTGAGTCTCAGGGCTCATTCTCTGAGCCTGAGGATGATCATTCACTTCACTCCCGGTGAGCAGAGATTTGTGCAAGGGTTCGCCAAGATTCGTCTAGGATCCCAGAGTCTACCCCTCTTGTTGATGATACAGTGCCAGCTCCGACACAGACGGTGGTTCCAGCACCATGAGTTCAGGGTCCTCCTCCCCGGTTACTCAACAGGGTAAAGGCCGAGGGACTGAGGACCATTCTTGAAGAGAAATGCTTATCCATGGATGGAGTGATAGATAGGTACCCTCTTGTGTGGGACACACTCCGGTACCACAGGTTCAACATATTCACCATGCCCCGTGGCCCCTACATTCTCACCTAGGTCTGAGAGTTCTATACGGCATACGGTGATCTAGTACCCCAGGGGAAGAAGAAGCCTAGTGCGTTCAAACCGATGGAGTCCGTGGTAGTTCGGGGAAAGACAGTGGGATGCAGCAGCGATCATATCAATGTTGTCCTTGACAGAGCTACAGGGTTTGAGCATGATTATGAGGGCATAACTACAGCACAGACTCTGAATGACCTAAAGGGCTGGTTGGCTCCCCTCATTTATGACACCACCCCGAGGTGGATTAAGGCAGGAGCCCCTATTGAGAAGAAAGACTTGAATATAGCAGCCTGGTATTGGTTCGGGTTCATCAGCAGCTCAATCATGCCTTCAAAGAATGAGTCCATTATCCGCCACCCAAAGGCGGCCTGTCTCGGATCCATCATCGCTAGGAAGCGGCTCAACTTGGGACTGATTATAGAGAAGGAGATGGCCATGAGGGCCAAACAGCGCCAGACGTCAAACTATCTAAAACATTTTCAACAACATCAAAGTCTTTTATAAACGAAGCGGAAGTCTATTACACTTTGTCTCAAACTATCTAAAACATGAATATCCTTGGGACACAGCCCATACAATAGTTGAAAACATAAAATGAAAGAACATAAGAGAAATGGTGGCTATATCCTTAAATGCTATGAGGACTCACCAATCTTCGATCCTTGCTTCTACTAAGATCCAAGCCACGGGGATGAGAGTCGATATCACTGGACCCTACATTTGGATAAGAAATGTAGGCAAGAGTATGCATTAGTACAAACATATACTAAATATGATAGCTAGCATAAACATAAACATGAGTATAAGAGATAACAACATAAGTCATAAGCATAATCAATGCACATAAATCATCATAACATATCAACATAGGAGGAGCACTTCTTCAAGTGACCTCAACTTATCCTTAGTCAAGACTTGGGTCATCCACCTCTAGTCATACATATCAAGGAAGGCAACTCTAGAAACTATCCAAGCTAATCATTCATCATACAAGCAAATCTCCTATTAAAACATACTTACGATACTTCCTTGAAGTAACCTTGTTTCATCATAAACATGCTACTTTGATTGGGGACTAGTCCCTCATTAGCCATTGCTACTATTCATGGAAGGCATAACATCTTACCAATCCAAGCTATATCATTTACCATGGAAGAGTACTACTTTACTAATCCAAGCTAGTTCACTATCCATGAATGGTTACTATTTACCAATTCAATGCTACCAAGGAAAAGCAGCTCATTATGCTAGACCAAACTATCATGGAAAGCACCCTCTCATGCAAGTGCATGCTATACAAGGAAGGGTACTATTGCTCAATCCAAGCTATGATGAATTGGCATGGCCTTGCCAAGACAAGCTACCATGTACGCATCTCATCATGCTAGTTCAAGCTATCCAAGGAAGGGTACTATTGCTCAATCCAAGCTATCATGAATTGGTATGGCCTTACAAAATCAAGCTACCATGCAAAGCATCCTATTGTGCTTAGTTCAAGCTAACCTTTGGAAGGGTACTATTTCTCAATGCAAGGCTATCTATGAGATCTACTAACTCAAGCTATCCATGAAATGGTCTTGTCTTACCAAGTCAAGCTTTCCATGGAAGGGTACTATTTCTCTATCCATGCTATCCATGAGTTCTACTAACTCAAGATATCCATGAAATGGTCTTGTCTTACTAAGTCAAGCTAAGTCTTATCTATCATAGTTCATAAACTCTTTGATTCATTTTAGGTGAGCAAGCCTTTCAACCTAGAATCATTCTATGTGAGAAAACCTTTCACATTTATACATACATAGAATAGATCATGTGGGTAAATCCTTCCACAATAATTATATCTAATAATCTACCATTATCATATAAGCTTTACTCTCAAAGCCCTACTAATCATATTTCATCATATTAGCTTTACTCTTAAAGCCCTAACAATCATAATTCATCATATTAGCTTTACTCTGAAAGCCCTAATAATCATCATTCATAACTATATGCTTTACTCTCAAAGCAATACTTCTCATAATCATCCCATATGCCTAGATCTCAAGACATTATAATTATACTTATTGATATAGCCTCAATCTCAAGCACTACTAATCATGATTCATATATATATGTTTCATTCTCGATCAATCTATAATTTACCATATCAATCCTATATGAATACATCTAAATCCTCAATTTCCCCTTTCATAGAGTAAAACCCATCTATATCAAATTCATTTTAGAATCATGGGTTAGGGATGGGTACATGCAATTTCATACTAAAATCATTGAATCTACTCAATTCAAGCATAAACAATCATAATCCACTTAATTGGATCAATATTCATCAATACCCAAAACATTAGAAGAATACCTAACTCAAATTGGGGATTTCATCTTCAAAATTGGAGAAAACTTAGGGACTCCATGGATGAAAAGCTATCATACCTTGATTTCAAAGACCACAAATTCTTGAGGAATGGAGAGTTGATCTTGATCCTAGCTCCAACTCTTTCTTCTTCTTCATATTCTAGAGAGAGAAATATTTGAGAGAAGAACTTTGGAATTTCTTTTGGAAACTTGAAATAATGACTTGAATGAGTGAGTTTTGGGGTTAAAATGACTTATATAGGGGTCCTAGGCTTGGTTAAACCGACATAGCTTTGAGTTAAAACAATTGGGAAAAGACCCAATAACCCCTGACTTAAAAACTGTCGAATTGGCTCACTGGAAGCTCACCACGGGTCGTCAAGACCACCACGGCCGGTCAAACGGGTCGTGATGAAATTCAGCCTGACAGTGCTTCACTATTTCGGGCATAATTCTTTACTCCGAGATGGGAATTGGCAAACTTGATGGCGTTGGAAAGAGGACTCAGAGACCTTTCATTTGATAGGTCATGGGCCACCTAATTCGTTATGAGCTGAAAGATATGATCGTTTGAAGTTAACCCTAAACTCTAAGTTTAATGAAAAGCCCTTCACAGTCCGTGTGGGGATTCACTAGCCGTTGTGATGCCCGTGGCCCTTGACCAGTATCTAGGTTTTCAACCCCTCATCCCCTAAAAACCAACTCTTGTCCACGACCCCTCCCATTGCCCGTGGTGGCCTTCACGAGTCGTCTAGTGGCTCGTGGGGAGGGTCCAACTTTTGGGCAGCTTGGAGGAGCTACTGCCTCACCACCACGTGCCGTAAAGGCTATTGTGGGAAGGTGGGCAGTGCATAGGGAAAGTTGGGCAGCCCTAGCCCTTTCCCTTGGTTCTTGCCCATTTCCTTAGCTTGATGCCCTCACACTTAGCCCTAGTTTAGTCTACTAGATTTTGAGGTGTTACAATATTCGAGTTGTGGTGAACTGCTTGGTTATTCCGCAGCCAACACCTCCTTCTATCTCATTATTTATTTTGTTGTTTAAGTATTCAGACATAATATTTTTTACATTTAGACATGTCATTTTAGTTTCATACTTACACCGTGAACTGCTTGGTTATTCCGCAGCCAACACCTCCTTCTATCTCATTATTTATTCTGTTGTTTTAGTATTCAGACATAATATTTCTTACATTTAGACATGTCATTTTAGTTTCATACTTACACCGTATTTTAGAAGCTCTTATACTTATGATACCAAAATCTTGGGTGGTATTTTAGCTTTCCGCACTTCATACTTATGACCGACTTAGTGTTTGAGATATTCTACTTGTCGTTTATCTTTTCACCTTATTTATTTAATTAAATTGGTAAAACTAGTGGGTTAGCTTACCTATCGGTTGGGAACATAGGTGTTATCACGACATGTGAATTTTTTCCATGACAAAGAATTTCTTATACCATCATTAATATTTTATAATTGATTATAACATGTTATTTATAATTTATTTTAAGTTATTAAATTATAATATTATAGATAGTTATCTGATGGTGTATCTCATCTTTATATAATGGCATAGTTTTAGTGTCCTCAATGCCTATTTTATGCTCTAAACTGATGTTTAAGTGTTAATTTACAGCAATGAAGGCAAAAGAGCAAGGCAAGGACATTACCGGGTAAAAAGGAGCGGAAAAGCTGAAGACAAGAAAAGTTGACGATCGCTAAGACCACTCGGCGACTTGTCGAGTGGTACTTCAGCTAGCCAAAATTTACAGCAATGCCAGCCCTGGGGAAAAACCAACTCGGCGATGGAAATGGCATTTCGTCGAACCGCTAAATGGATCGGCGACAAGGACCCGGATCGCCTAAAGTTACAGAAGTTGAATGGTTAAGAGGTAAGTCAGGAAGGCGATGAAGAGAGACATTTGGTGCATCACCGACCTGGTCGGCGATGCTTGACTAATTCTGCCGATTGGTTTAAAAGCTGGAAATCTGGAAGAGTATAAATGCAAATTCTTAAATGATGAAAAGGAGTTCCGAAATTTTGAGCGAATTATTTGAGTGTTTGAGAGTTCTTACTTAGAGTTTTTGATCCCAAACACTGTTTTTAGAGTTTTTGAGTAGAATTTTACGTTGGGTTTTGATTTTAAGTTAATTTCAAGCATTGTGAAGACTCGAATTTTGTTACCCAGCTGATGGAGAACATAGTTGGTAATATTTTCATACTTTTTATAATGTGTGGCTAAAACCCCTTTCTTGGGGGTGTGATTATGTGATTAATTATCTCAATTAGCTTATGGGTGTTAGTAATTACTGATTTAATTGTTGTTTTGAAGTGGTCTTGATCGATAACTGAGTTTTAACTCATGAATTGTAGTTGCAAATGCAGTTCTAGCCTAGTATTCTATGATTGCTTGAGAAAGAGGTTTTAGAATTAAAGTTATCAATTGATGATTGTAGTGATTGGGTTGTTGTGGATTCAGCTTGAGAAAGTAAGTCTTAATTCGATCCTACTAATCTAACTCGGGAGAGTAGATTAATTGAGGTTTTGGGTTGTTCATAATTGTTATGTTTGTCGAGGTTCGAGAGAACTGTCTTGAATCATGATAGTTGATCGAGAGATAACTATTACATCTAAATTCTAGCCTACCCACTAAGATTCAAAGGTTTTTAGTAAATAGTAATCACCCATATAGCGAAATTGGTAATTAATCGATCACATCCCCAAGGATCCCTCTCTACTTGATTACTCCCCTGTTTTCGTAGTTGTTAATTGACAAATCTTATCCCCCCATTTGACACTAGTTGTCAACCCCTGCAACTTATTTTAATTGTTTCGATAAATTATATTCCTACAACTGATTAGAACACGTATTGAGAAGGCACATTGTGATTGATAATCCATCTATTTGGGGGGGGGGGGAAGATGTATCATGATATGAGCCAACACTATTGGTAGTGTAGTATGAAGAGGGATATTGCAGATTTTGTTTTGAGGTGTTTGTCGTGTCAACAAGTCAAATGTGAGCACTAGAGGTCCTATGGTATATCTTAGAGGATACCTATTCCTACTTGGAAATGGGAACGGGTCCCTACCAACTTTGTTGTGAGACTACCTCCCACCGTGGGTGGTTATGACTCCATTTGGGTGGTTGTTGAGAGGTTGACCAAGTTCGCTAATTTCATCATGATTCGGGTGAAGTATATGACTGAGAATTTAGCTGAGCTTTAAATCAATCAGATTGTGCGACTACATGGAGTCCTGGTTTCTATTGTCTTTGGTCGGCGTTCTTTGTTCACTTCCCATTTTTTGAAGGCATTACAATGTTGTTTTGGTACTTGGTTAGATATGAGAGATGGTCAGTCCGAGCGGATGATTCAGGTGTTAGAGGACATGCTCCGAGCTTGTGTGATCAATTTTGGTGTAGATGCGATCGACATTTTCCCTTAGTCGAGCTAGACATGGTGGACTTTAATGTGAATCTAGGTATGGACTGGCTTCATGCTTGTTATGCCTCGGTTAATTGTAGAACTTGAGTAGTCAAGTTTCAGTTTCCTAATGAGCCACTTTTAGAGTGGAGGAGTAGTTCAGTAGTGCCTAAAGGTCGTTTCATTTCATACCTTAAGGCTAGAAAGTTAGTTTCTAAGGGGTGCATCTATCACTTAGTCCGAATTAAT